>JAOXNZ010000098.1:11302532-11319109 GCA_028566095.1 Kryptolebias brasiliensis | reverse complement strand
TAAAATATCAATATTCATTGATCGTTATTCTTCAGTAATACCATGCATTGTTTTTCTTGAAACCAAACTGAGGCAAATAATAGGATGTGGTGCTAATGCTTATTAATGTCAGCAGAAATTCATGACATTTTGTGAAGCAGAAATGATTACCTCTTGTGTTCATAATAATATCAAACAAATTACTTACAAACAAGTACACAATGGCTTGACATTCCCCTGTTGTTCTGGCTCAGCCTTGACTCATTTGAGGCCCTGAATTAGGAAACACAAGCTGCATGACAGCATGTCAGAGTTATTGTTTTACGAAGCTGAACAGTAAACGGCAAGCTCCCTGAAAGACTCCCATATGGCCAATTAAGGACATTTTGTCTTACAAGCATGGTCTTTAAGAAGTGATGCTTGGCAGATGCAATTTACTTCAACATTTTAATCGCTGGAATTAAATAACAGGACTGAATCTATATTTAGATTTATTGTCATGTTTGTAAGCTTCAGTTTTTTTATGATTTAAAGACAGATCAAATATTTTTAAGTGGGGTTCTGTGGAAAAGATTGTGAACAATTGATATCTTACCTGCTGTAGACAGTTCATTGAACAAACTCAGTTTGGACACATAGAGATTAGTTCTGACTGAACTGTAAAGCTATCGGCTAATACACACAGGGACAAGACCACAATTTTAGAGCAATTCAAACAAACACTGTTTTATCTTTACAATACCTTAATGTTCCACAGTTCTTTACTTAGAATTCTGGGGTTATTTGCAACTTCCTATTTGGAAATCATAATACTTCTGATACAAGAATTAATGTTGTGTCAAATTGACACCAGTCTAAAAATTCTTCAAATAATGTTTGTGGGAACCATTAAGAAGCTTGTGAGATCTTAGTTGTGTCAAGCTGGCCGCAATCAATTTGTATTAGCCATTAATTCATCATCTGGTCAGAATTAAACTCTATTTCAGAATTGCTCTTTATTTCTCCAAACTGAGGCAGTTGAAAGAGCTATCTAAAACAAGTAAAATATCAATTGTTCACAACCTTTCCACAGAACTCCACTACAAAAGGTCTGAACTAACCTTTTAGGTTACCGTTTTTATAAAAATGTTAATATCTACACTGTCAGCTGTGTGGATTAATATTGATGTGTCACATCCAGTGTCAAAAGGGAGCTTCTTTTTTCATTATTGCTGTGCTCCAACATTTGTGTTAGCACATTAGATGCCTTTTAATAGCATCCTGGATCCATCTCTACAAAAAGAGCTGCATTTTATTAGCTAGAAGACAAGTAGAAAAATGATGGGACGGTCTCAGCGCATCTAGTGCTTAACATTGTGAGACTGCAGCTCATTGTCATTCTGTCATGTGGTAGAGCAGGGCTTGGTACATATTGGCCATACGAGGATGGTTGGAAATGGGGGGAAGGCCCATTAGAGATAATGAATGGCTGTCAAGCCCAGGCCACTCTGCATGTACTGCATGTCACGTACAATGAGAATTTCTTTTGAAAGTTAAATTTACCATAGAGAAAAATTAATATTTATGTTTTTAATATCTCAGTTTTTTTCCTGATAAATTTCACTCAGGTAAGTGATTTTGTCACACAAACACATTTGGTCCTTCTCAAATAAAAGTTTGGTAGCACCACTGTTATTATTAAATACTATCAAACTAGCTGTCACACATACACATTTCCTTGCAGCAAAACATGTTCCCTATTTACAGACCTTTTGCTGAGATGTTTTTTTTTGTCTGCATTTCCTTTACTTATTCACAATTTCATCACTCATCCAAGAAAGGTACCATTTTGTTAAGTTGACAACTAAACATCTGTTGACCTGTGCACAATTTCATCCTCACTCTAAAAGCTGATATCCCCAGAAGGAATTTGAGGCAAATCCCTTGGCATGTTAGCCATTGCTCTGAGTAACATCATTGAGGGCTGTTGTCTGGGTTTTGGCTCAAGGCATTCGGTGTGGGCACATGCTTGGCAGTCCTATGAAAGACAACAGCAGCTCACGATTCACTGGCCACTAATTGGAGTGTCACTCCACAACGCTCAGAGATATGAATATGGCCTGTGAAGACGTACGTAGGGACAAACCAATATTCGTGTCCTGTATCAAAATTTAATATAAGTAAATTCTGGATTGGTAATTGATTTTACCAGCTCATTACAAATGAATCTTGACAGCTAATTTACTCTTACAAGATTAAATATGAACATTATGAAGTGTTAAAGCATTAATACTGCAGCTGCTCTAACTGTGTTGACAACTTACTGCCGAATATTGTTTTTTCTATTGCGGCAAGCCATGGAAAACTGCGCAGACCTATGCTGCAGTGATGTTCTCTGGATGAAAGTATTGACTAATTAACTTTATATGTTGTGTGTTTACGTTGCAATGTCAAAAACCTACTTAAAATTGATTAAAAATATTGCTGTTGTGACTTTCACCTTTTGACAAGAAAGGAGTCTTGATATAGTATATAATTTACTCTTTTACTAAAGAAATATATGATATTATGTAGAGGTTTTCCTAACCAATTTCAAAGCCCTTTTTAGAGTAGTAAAGAAAATACCACCACTTACTAACAACTATCCTTTTAGTACATTAGAAAAAGGTTCAATGTGTTTTCAGTTGGCATCAAATCACTCTGCTGTTGTCTCAGGTAACCATAAGCTTTGGCTGCTGTCAGCTGTAAAAGGAACAATACATCTGGGTGCATTTCTACAATGTCGCTGTCGGGGTTGCAAGAATAGTCACAGCTAATCTTTGTAAACACACATTTACAAACCATAATGTCTTCCTTGAAAGAAAAAACATACAATTTAATAATAATACCCCAATAAAAAATCACAAGAACAAGATAGGCTTTGACAGTGCAATGGAGAACATTTCCACTGTATTGGTGTCATGGTTTTGAGAACTTTGCTTTAGTTTTGTGTTTTAGTTGAATTCCTGTTTGCTTTTCTTATTTCTAGAATAGTTTTGCTTATTCTGTCTTGTAATAATCTTAATATTTTAGCACCTAGATGTCCTCTGTGAATCTTGGATTCTAGTCCACATTCAGCTATCTCTAATGTACTGTCTACGCATTTGTCAATTAGTAATCATCCTTCCCAGCAATATACTTGCTGGGTTTTCTCAGTTCTTTGTCATTCTGTTAACCTCCATGTTTTCGCTGGTTGTGTTTTTTTGTTTGCTTTCAGTTACGTTATTACTGCCTCCTATGTGCTTGAATTTGGGTCATGACAAATGGCCACCATTTTTTTCTCCCCCAAATTCCTCCCACAGCCAAATATTTGCATTTGCATTCATTAAAGCTGTGGCCCTTTTGGCCAGTCTTTATTTGACAGCTATGTCAGGAGACTCCTGGAACAGCCAAGCCCTAAGGACTTCTTTCTTCTGCTTGATGGGTTGTCTCACCACTAGTGTCCCTCAGCAGGCCTTTTGATTGCTTCCAAGACAAGCACCAGCAACCTTTTGGCCATAGATTCTAATTACTACCTCTTCAGTGAAAGATTTAAACAAGGCCTATTCAGTTTTCATGACTCCAATATCCACATCAGATTTGATGAAGAACTCTCCCGAAGGCGTGAGTTGTAGATCACTTAGACAGGGGCCATCTTCCAGGCATTTCTAGTTCAGCCTCCCTATTTGTTTGGGTCTACACTCATTTGCATGGTCTGATAAATACAAAATTGCTCAATGACCTTTGGCCAAAGGTGACCTGGTAACAAGCACATTTTTGGACTTCCCTTTGTGTTTGTCCCACTGGGTATTGAGATGGAAAGACCCCCTACCCTATCTCCCACCCTACACTCATTACACCAAATCTCAACTTCAAATATTATTCAAGTTTATTTTTAAATAGCCAAGTCAAAGTTTTGGCCTAAGTTAAAAAAAATGTTGTGGAACAATATTGAATGCCTGGATCATATGAGAAACAATAACATAAAGTTGAAACTTTTCTGTATAGAACAATAGGTATTATTTTCCAATCAAATATGCAAGACTTGTTAACAGTTACTAAAAATTGTTATTTGTGGTTATTGCTGCACATTAGAGTCACACCAGATACTGAAACCATCACCACTCACAAATTTATAAAGATTTTCCTTAATGAATAAACATCATTTAGCATATACTGTATTTCCTCCTATTTGCTAGTTGAAAATTGGAAAAAAAAAATACAATATTTAGGAAAATAAGAAGAGTTCACCAACCCTTAGACATCATAGTATATGCACGTGCCTATCAAATTTGCTGTTTGTCCTGACTTTTCTTGTCCTCACACTCTTGACCCTGATCTTGCTGCACATTATAATTGGTGCATTGATTTGACTCATAGTTTGTCAGCGGTACGTGTGTCTCTGTTTTCCATGTCTGGGGAGACATTGATCTAATTAGAAGTCTTCATTAGTCAGCTACAGAGTGCAGTGTCATCCTTAAGGAATGGTGCTCTGGCTCTGCATCCTCCCATCCCCCTTGCAACACAATACAGGGCTTTGTCTAAATATAAAACAGGGCACTGTTTTCAGCTGGTAGTATACAAAATGGAACGCTCAAACTTTATTGTATAATGCATTTTGGCTGCAGCTTTCTTTATCCATATTCTTGGACATACATGTTGTAGTGAGCTTAATTTGATGTAATTGATTGCTCATGTCTCTTTAAGCTCACATTTTTTGCATTTCAGTAAATGAGAAGAAAGTATGGCATGTTAATAATTTAAATTTCGTATAAAATTTTAACCAGTTGTTTTCAGATTTACCCTATTACTAAGTTAACATTTTTAAATTAATTTTATCTTCAAAATTTTTGTTCATATTTTGCTTTCTACCAACTGTTTAAACCTTAAATAGTTTTATTGGTTGTTACAGTTGTGAGTTCAATATGATTATATTTATTATTTACTTTGAAATGATTGTCATTTCAAGAAACAAACCATTGTTTTGACCTATACTGTGACAAGTATGAACTACAATTTGTAAATATGTAATTAAATGTCTTAAATGCTTATTGAATTAAATAACATTTTACCTAACATACAGAGCTTTAAAAATATATTTTATCTGTGCTGGTAAAAAAGAGGAAAACAGTATCTTGGCTCAAATTTCAGTTCCATTTTGTAATCTCTGTACACAGCTTGAAGTAACTCAGTTAAAATTTAATTAAATTGTTAACTTTATTTCAGAGCTATGAACATGCAAACAAAAAACATCCGGACAAGAAGGGATGCAGCCCTGCTAGGATTGTGATTACTGTGCTGGTAAATAAGAAATTAACAACACTGAATTGGGGACACCTGATAAAGGTCCACTGACCATGAGAAGTGTAGCGGAAACGCACACATGGACTGTGAAAATGAGCCACCTGAGTGTTTTGGCTGTGGTGACAGTCTTTTTTATGATTCCTGCTGGGCTGCTAAGTGACATGAGAGATCCACAGGATCTGGACGGCCAACAATTGGCCCAGAGGTCTACTTTTATGCACCATCGCCTGAAGAGAGGTTGGATCTGGAAAGAGCTGTTTGTCCCGGAGGAAGATCCCACTTCTCATGTTATCGGCCAGGTAAAGCTTCACATTGAATGCCCGCCATGTCCTTGACGTGATGCTTCTCTTTGAAATAGCATGTTTTCTAGTTACATGTGGGGGACAACATCTCTAAACGCCTGTTCCCTCCCTTCTCTTTTTGTAGCTCAAATCTGACTCTGACCGAGGAGAATTTTCCATTAAGTACATTTTATCAGGAGAAGGTGCTGGAGACCTGTTTGAGATAGACGAGTATACTGGTGAGATCCGGACACTGAAGAAGTTGGACCGCGAAGAAAAGGCCTTCTATGTCCTTCAAGCCCAGGCTATTAACAGGAGGACCAACGAGCCCGAGGAACCCCAGTCAGAGTTCATTATCAAAGTGCAAGACATCAATGACAACATGCCTCGGTTCCAGAATGAGCCTTATGTGTCCAGCATCCCTGAGATGAGTCCAGTTGGTATGTTGTCAAAATGCTGAAAATGCACAGATTTCATGCAGTTCAATTAAATGATCTGTAATTAAAGTAATAAACAGAAAAATGCGCTTTAAAAGACATTTCTTCACTTTGCTACATTGAATTCAACCTTAAGACCTCGGATGAGCTAATATCCACACAAGGTTTATTAGTAACTTTAAATTGTCACAAGGTGTGAGTGAGAGCATGAATGGTTGTCTGTCTCATTCATCTCTATGTGGCCCTGTGATGGTCTTGCAACCTGTCCAGGGTAAACCCCACTTCTCACCCTATGATGCTGAAGATTGGCACCAGCTCCCTGCAACCCTGCATGAAAAAGGGGAAAAAAGAAATGGATAGATGGGTTTAACAGTTAGTAAATACACGTTACCCCAGAATAAGCCATAAACTAGACCTATTAAAGGAAAACATTCATAATATGTTCTATACAGGACCTAAGCAGAATTCATGCTTCCTCATTCATTCAACCAAAAGGTCTGTGTGACAAAAATCTCATCATCTGTACCTCTCCGCCTGTCCACCAGCAACAGCATGCATGCCAATAAAAATCCTCCTCACCAAAAAATATTGCAAATTAAACCATGAACAGAGATGAAAAAACATGGATATTTTAAGAAAATATTGTGTGAGGAGATTGCTGTTACCTTCAATTAGATATGTTATCACACAGGAACCTCAAGGACACAAAAATTGCACCAAAGTCTTGGTGAGAAATCACTCAAAGTTTGGCAAAGTCCCAATAGCTCGCAGCCAGCACAGTCTTATAATAAATTGATTATTTGAGCAGATCCCCACGAAGTTGGAACATTTTCAACATCACCCACAATTTCATTTGAAGTTAATTTTGGGTCTGCATTGAGTTTAGCGCATTTTGCTAATTGTGCAAGATGGACGACACAGTAAATCAGAAAATCTATAATGAAGTACAAAATCTAAAATGGAAGTGAAAAATCAAAAAGAGATTGAAACACAGAAGATGAACTCAGGTCCTACACTTCAGTTTGCTTTTTAATGATCTAACAAATGAACAAATTATTGTTTTTTTAATTCATTCAGCCATGATGTTAGTGGGTTTTCAGCATTTCTTGTGTCCGAAATGACAAGATTCATCCAACCTTGCAGCTCTTTCACAATATATATTTTAAATTGAACTCCAACTGAAGCCAACATAGAAAACTTTACGAGTGTCTATCATCCGTCCTTATTCAGGAAGTTAAAAGTATTGGATTCTGCATCACAGCTCGGATGCCTTTATTGATAGAGCTCTTAAATAACGTTATTATAACCATTGCCCTTTTGTACCACAGACATTACCATTTCAATTTATATGTAATCTGCTTTTGCAGATTAATATCTCACTCATAATAAATCATGATGTATTTGACTAGGAGAGTGGAAGTTAGAGGAGAAGGTTGGAGTGGGGGCATCTGAAAATAAGAAAAGCAGCAGTAAATCCATGCCTGTGAATGAAAGACAGACCACTGACTTGGAAGGAAGAATGAGACACAGAGGAGGTGTGAGGGAGAAAGAGAGATTTTAGAAAGCAAGGTGAGGGCAAGGATATGGTCAGTATGGAAAAGGGGGGGAAACAAGTGTGAAAAATAGAGAAATGAAATTGAATCGAGGGGATAGAAAGATAGTCGCTATAGGGGTGGAAAGGTTGTCACACACACCTGCACTGTTGTGAAAGGACAACGCGGTTCCCCACCCCCATTTTCCTTTAGTCAACATCCTTCCTCTACTCTCTCTCAGCCTCACTCTCTCTGCTTTTCCATTTTTCCACTGCTCCCCACCCCCTCCTGAGTCAGACAGACAGACCCTGCGGGACTGTGGCATAATCACTTTATTTCCCTGTCGACTGGAACTGCTGCCTGAGTGTACTCTGACAGTGCAATGCGCTCCCTGCCCCCACAGGGACCACAGTGGCCCAGGTGACAGCCACAGATGCAGATGATCCCATGTTCGGGAACAACGCCAAGCTCCTCTACTCCATCCTGCAGGGGGAGCCCTACTTCTCAGTCGAACCAAAAACGGGTATCACCTAATGATTACACGTGTACATAATGGCTTTTATTTCTCACTTCATGATGTTGATGATTTTTTTTTTTTTCTTGGAATCAGTTTCTCTTAGTTTGAAAGTTGTATCATTTTGTTAGGTTCTGGTACTTTTCAGTACATGATTAATGAACAAATGGTTCATTTATTGCCCATGAACGTACACTATTCCTATGAATGTAAATATTCAGTTGCAGTACAAAGGTTAGTCAGAGCACCTCCCACACACATTGCTGAATTTAATTGTAATCACTGACGTTGAATTTTTTAAAAATGTAAATAGATGCAATATGTAAAAAGACAAATCGGACATTCCAGACAGCCCATTGTAAGTTGCTACTGAACAACAGCAGTTGACTAAATGTCTACAAGTTGGTTTGCTAATGGATCTTTTTTCCACTGTCAAGTTTTTAAGTTCATAAAAAGTAAAAAACAACCTTAACTTTGAATATACACATTTGTTTATTATATATGTATCATACTAAGAATGTGAGACAGCTGGTAGTGACATATGTTATCTTGGATTTTTTAACAAGGTATTAATGGCAATTAGGAGAACCAATTACCCAATTAAAAAATAAAAACATATATTTCTATATTGCTACAAAGTACTACAGAGCAAATTATTATAATTATATAATTATTTTTTTGGAATTGGAGTTGTTTGTTCACTATAGTCTCGACCCCAGTTGGATTAGTTGTTAGCTCACCAGTTTTATCAGATTTTAAAGTTATTTCGAGAAACTGAGACATTTTATATTTACAACCCATTAAACTTTAGGAAAAGTCAGGTGCTTCAAGTCAATGGTTAACTGACATGATATTTCATATTCAAATGGCTTTTAAAAGGCAAATTTCATCTAATTGTAAAATCAAATGATTCAGTGGTTAATATGTTGACCCCAAAGGCAAACGAATAAAAAAATAATCAGGGTCCTGAAATTGTTTATTTTTTTACTGATAAATGCAGCCTTTATTTTGGCCAGACAGAAGAAGCATTAAGTCATCTCGAAGCCCTCTTAACATTTAATCTGGACCTGATTAAATTTGAAAACTTAATGCTTGTTGTGCGTGGTGCTCTTAAAGACTGCTTGAGGCAATTTTGTTTTTCTTACATTCGCTTATTAAAAACATATGCACAGAAAACCACCCACAGTTACTCTTGCCTTTATAACGAACCCAAATCTCCTTTTTGTCCTTTTTCTCACTGCGTTTCTTCGTTTCCTGCAGGGATTATCGTTACATCTTGGCCTGACATGGACCGTGAGGCCAGAGATGAGTACCTGGTGGTGGTGCAGGTGAAGGATATGCTGGGCCTCAGCGGTGGTTACTCCTCCTCCACCACAGTTACCGTCAGCTTGACTGATGTCAACGACAATGGACCCACATTTCAGCAATGTGAGTTCGTTACACGACTCTCGGTGATGCTAGGCCGAACACACAGTTAGAGAATCAATAAAAGACTACAAAGTGTTGCAGACATCCAGGACATGTTTAATATTACACCTACAAGGTATTTATTTGATCACGCTTTTCTGCTTCGAGTGGGTGGCTCTTGCTTGCAGCGCTGCATTCGACTGTGCAGCCAAAATTAAAAAGCAGACAGTCGAAGAATGAGCGCGAGAGCGAAAAGAGGCGGGAGAGGAGATCGTGTCGCTCCGCTCGTCTGCGTGCGCACACGCTCATGTGCCACACGCTGGATGAATTTAATCATTCACACATGAAAGGACATTTGTCATGACCTTTGGAAACAAACCGAGCCTTCTCAGCGATAAACCTCGCTAAACGAATGCAGTGGGAAGAAATCAATTCTGTTGCAGAGAGACAGCGAGGATGAAGCTTTTAACTATTAATGTAACATTCACATTCATTGCAGGTGCTTGTGTCCCATCTATGTTCGGTGGAAAGGCCCTATAAATATTAGATGGCCGCACTTCACTTTGAACTGTGCCCTCTGTTTTGTCACATAATTGCAAATTATTACCAGCAGCGCTTTCTTTTTTCAAGAACAGCTGGTTGCCTGTTGAATTCCTCCCCAATGTGGCACCCATCCAAACAAGGAGTCACTCAAAGACACAATCACATTTTCTCATCTTCTTATAGAGTTAGGCTGGGATTATATGTAGTTTGCCACAACTTATCTGTGACTGACACAAATTGACCCTCCACCACAATGTTCTACCTTTCTTATCACTTTGCACCTCCACAGTATCTCTTGACTATAGGTATTAACAGTTTATTGTGGCATGAAGTAATTTAGTGGATAAACTTTTTTTTATTAGTATTGCTGCTTTTTTCCAGACATATCGTTACACACTGCTTGACAACCATTTTTTGATTATCCAGATTTTTGTACTTTTTTATACCATAGCCCATACCTCTACTTCTCACGCCAAAGGTTTACACCCAGATCAATTTCTTAAACATTCTTCTTTCCTCAGATCTGTACACATTTGCTGTCCCTGAAAATGCAGCAGTGGGCACCACAGTGGGCAGAATTATGGCAGCGGATGGAGACATTGGCATCAATGCTAGAATGACTTACAGCCTGAAGGATGACCTGGAGGGAAGTTCCACTTTTATCATCAAAACAGACCCAGTGACGCAGGAAGGAGTGGTTCTGCTTGCCAAGGTGAATACATTTAAAATTAAAGGCCTAGCAATCTTTAAAGGAATGCATATTGCACTTCCCTGCCAGAGATTTAAACTAATATAATCTTATGATGAGAACTAACAAAGTCAAAGCTGCTTTGGTCAAACTTTGAAAGCAATGTTATGCATAATCTCATTTGTTATCACAGCATGTCATTGCTCAGAGTATGTGTTATGAATGACAGTCAACTACTAACGTACCAAAATTTAGCTCAAAATCTGTAACTTTTTGGCTGAGGTTTAGATTTAGGTTTTATGTGTTCGCTAGGATTGATTAGCTGTGGGAGACATTTTGAACTTGAACTGGACTGAATTCAAATGTTAATCAGTTGTAGATGTACAATATATCCAATACTTATTTCCTTAAAGTTTCATTAAAATCCATCCAGATATTTTGCTATGTAGCAGACAATGTTGCCTTTAAATAGTTAATAGCAAAGTTTTAAACAAAAATCTGTTAGAGCTCTGACTGTGTTGGAGGATTAGTCTCTGCTACTGCCACATCAAATTTTCAGTCAATATCTCTAAAATTGACTAAGTTGTAGCAATTTGTCTGATTTTGAATGTCACTTAGCTGCATTGGGCTGACTCCAAACATTGATCAGTTGTTGATGTACATCAAGCGATTACTTTCTACAAGTTTCAATCATTTCTGAACAGTAGTTCATGAGGTATTTTAGTAACAGACAGACAAACGCATGTACACACACAGCCACAGGCAAAAACATTATCTTCCTTTCTCTGTTAACAGCAGGTGATAATTATGTTTGTATCTATATCTAATTTGTAGCTCAGTTCACTTATTAGAAGCAACTTGTTGAGGCGATGGCAGAGTTAAAAGACACAAATATTGATAGACTGTGTTTTTTAGGGCTTGTTGCTGAAGCATAGTTGTTTTTAAGGCTTGGTCCAAATGAGGATTTTTGCTGTCTAAACAAGCTCGGGTTGCATAGTTTGTCCTCATTTAGCAGGATCTATTTTTTTTCCCACCCACAGGTGACAGTCAGCCAGTGAGGCAAATCAAAACATAGACTCCTAATTTACTTTGCAGAAACTCGGCAAATGATTAAAAAAGCTGATGAAATCCAGTAAAGAGTGAGTTAAAACAGTTGAACCAGCTGCAAGTGAACACTTTAACACTGGGAACAAGTTCCATGCTGGTTTATTCAGAGTGACACTGCAGCACATGTCTTGTCAAAGACTGAATCATAGTTAAAATGTTTTTCATCTTAATTCTTTTGCTGAATATTTGAAAGAAAAATGCTTGGAGGAATTCACAGAAACTGTGCAATTTTTTGTACAGTGAAAATTTGACTTTTCCTGAACTTTTTTTTCTAGATACCAGAATGAAACAAATAAACACTGAGCCCCCCCCCCAAAGAAAAAGTAAATATTGACACAAACATGTCAATTAGGGTCCTATATTCAGCTACCCAGGTGTGGTAATTAAAAAGCTTCACCTACTGCTTGAAGACATGTTTACATTGTTAAATTAATTAAAATGTTTAGTATTTTCATAAACTGTTATAGAGTCTGAAAGGCTTTTTCAGTAGACTTTGGTACATTAAGTAGTCCACGATCATATTTTTTAGAAGAAGGACAGAATCCACTGAGTTATAAAACTTCACTTCAGTGGTTTTCATGTTAAACACAGTAGAGAAAGGGAGGGCTGTGTGTTGTTGTGTTTGCAACTTCCTCAAAAGAAGTGTTCAACCCACCCTACCCCCCAACCGTCATCCAAAAAACAAAAAGCCTCTATGTTTGTTAAATGCTTTGACTCATATAAACACTACATTTCTTAATTTAGTTTCAGTATAAACATTCATGTTTCATTCTGCAATAAAAATTTAAAAAATCAAATTGAAGAGATTTGTTCATTTTTTCTTGCATTACAAGTTGCTGTTTATGATCATGTATAAATAAACTTTGCAGAATGCGATTACATGGTGGAGCAGTCAGTTAGCACTGTTGCCTCGCAGCAAGGAGGTCCCGGGTTCAAAACTGAAACAGGCCCTTATTGTGGGGAGTTTCCTTTTTTTCTCCACAGGGACAAGTAGACAAGTCCATCAGATAAAAGTCCATAAAAGCACTTTTTCTTCCATAATCCAGCTTCCTGTTTTAGGCCTTTTATCATTGAACTCTTCACTTGTTTCTTTTAAAAGAAACACTGCCAGAAATCTGACAGTGGTTGAATCATTGGGCTCTGAAACACAATAGGTCAATCTTTCATCATTTATTCATTTAGAAAAGTTAAAAAAGATTTTTCCTAAATAATGGGCGGGCCATGTCTCTGCATGGATGACTGCTGCAAAAAATACTGGTATAACTTACAAAGAAAACCCTAATATGTTTAATATAAAATGCCATTATCACTCTTTTAAGTTGACCTACTAACATAGCTGTGGGAACGTGTTTCATGTGTGGGTGCTGTGAGCATGTGTGAATTTGTAGGACCCTGAACACCCATATGAAGAATCTCACCATACCAAATATATGCAGTGAAATGCACACTGGCAATGCATGTTGTCTTATCTGAAAATGGACATTAAAAAAGTGCTATATAACTTGGACAGACAAAAACTAAAACTGCAATAATGACCTAATGGACCTAATGGTAATCTGCTCAGTATTTTTGTGGATTTTAAGTGGCTATAAAATTTTGCACACATATACAATAACACTGCTGGTTTATATACCGGATTAACAAAACCCAATATTATTGGAATATAAACATAGCCCCACTAACTAAATTAGTTTCCCACAGGTTTGACTACAGAGATAGATAATGTAAACAGTTATTTTTATAACTGCATGTCAGCGCAAAAAACATTTTGCTATGATTCATGGAAGCAAACAAATCTGACTGTTGCCTTTTTAAGAATTTAGCAACACAAATGATAGAATAAAAATGATTGGTTTTCAATCAGTTTTAGTTCAGTTGGTAGTTGATAAGCAATATCAGTAAACAAAATGTCATGAAGAATGAGTATCTGTGATGTTAGGAAACAGTTTGTTGCTTTTTGAGAGCTATATGAAATAATTTATGCTGCTGCCAAAAACAAATAAATAAGTTTTTTTTTTTCAGTCATGTCCTACCCTTAACTTTTGTGCAGTGACTTACAGTTTTAAGACAATTAGGACACAATTCTGGGTTTGCAGTTCTTGAATTATATCTGGGAAATATTTGGACGCAATCGGTGTGTTCCCAAACGTTCAAAAACATTTGTCATGAGGCTTTAGGCAGGGAACATTTTTTAATTAAACAAGTGCACACATCAATTTTTTTTATTGCAGTCCATTTCAGACATCTAATGGACCATTCCTGCAATGGCTCATAAAAAGTTTACATTAGAGCCAACACTTAAAGACTCTTGACTAGTACACGTTTTTTTTCAGAGGTGGGTAAATGACCAGAAAAATCATAATCTTTAGATGTCCAAAGCTCTTCCTATTGTTGCAGAGTTATTTGCAACAAGGAGGAAAGTTAGAAGGTTATGGGGCTAAAAGTAAAACTAAAGAAATGAAATAAGACACCAGCAACTTTCTGTCTTTGGTTTAAAAAAAGAAAGAAAACAAAAAAGGTGACAGCAGCCCAAAAAGTCACAAGTTTTGGTAACCAAAAGGCAAAGCCCAAAAATAGACCAGGAGCACTTTCATGTGACAGATTGCATCTTGCCAGGACACAGTTACTTCCTAAACACCCTCAAGTTGCTTGAAAACTTACAAATAGAAACAGAGCAGCAAAGGATTCACAAAGAACAATGAAAATTTTTGACGGACAATAATTCATTTAGGTGGAGTAATGGTAGGCCAAAGGCTGATACTGTATTGCCTTTCATCAAAGCTTCATAATCTAAGAGGATGTAGGTTCAAAAGCAAATGGAGACAATTTCTGAGTGGTCATGTTTTCAGAAAAAAATATCCTTTTGGTCTTGCAAATGGAAGGACTAGCAAAACAATACCAGAATTAGCACTGTGTCTCACAATAGAACTGTTGAAATCTTTGAAGACGTTTACTATCCCAATAGTGTTCAGTGGGAGTTAATCACCCTTATGTTTAATATAACCCTTCAGCTGTAGAAGATAGCTAAGCAGTCTTCAATGTTCTGCATTTTCTTAAAACAGTACATGACTTAAAAAGCTATTTTCTACCCATGGAATGCAGATTTTTCTAAACAGAAAAAAAAACCCCACCTGAACACTTGCATTTCTTTTATCATTTGCATATTTATGTTAAAATATACAAGGGATATACTATTTGTTCCTCATATGAAGAATAAATGATGTCTTTTACATTTGACAGTTATGAGATTTTTTTTTTAATCTAGATGTAATAAAGTAGAAAAGTAAATACTGACTTTGTCCCTGCATCATTTTAGTGAGCATAGTAATTGTTAGCATGCTGTTTTCCTATTACTAGCATCATAACAGCATTATTTAAGTGTGTGCTCACAGCTGGCTGCTTATTGACAATCACAACAAATTTAACACTATTCCTCATCATGTCTTACTGTAATTATTTCTAAGTTCCATGCTGTGTAAATGTAACTAAAAAGTTGTTACATTAGTGATGATAAAGTGTTGTATAATTGTAAAACGTTAAAGGCTTTCTGTTGTTTTGTTTTTTTGTTTTACAGCCTTTAGACTATGAATTTAAGAGGCGTTATGTCATGGTCGCAGAGGCAGCCAACGATCCCGTGGACACCCGGTTCCTGACTCCGGACGAGTTCAGGGACAGGACGACGCTCAAAGTTGTTGTGGAGAACGTGAACGAGCCACCTGTCTTCCTCTCGCTGCTCTACGAGTGGAACGTTCCCGAAAATGCAGCTGTGGGAACGGTGGTCGGCAGCGTTAGCGCCAGAGACACTGACACAGACAACAATCCCATCAGGTAATGTGAGCCGTCGACAACCAGGAGAAATGGCATCTGCCATCCAGAGTACAACAACCAGCATGATAATGACAAGGAAGAAACCCAAGCTGGCGTGGGTGGAACACCCTGCGACAGCTTCCTCCACAGGGTGAAAAATCATTCCATTTCAAATAGTGTTACTGCCTTGGCACATCCATTTTTACCCTTGATCTCTGGATATCCCATACATGGTCATATTTATCTCATATTACTTTAGTGGGAAATGAGCCCTCCTGAATAAATCATGACAATTTTTTTTCACACCTCACAGGCTTTTCTATCTATTGGCGTGGTATTATCACAAAGCGACGTTGCTGGAACGTGTGAATGTAATAAAGCGCCATACGAGGTGGCATATGGAATTGAGATTTGCAGTCATTTGCAAGTGGGGCACGTTGCAGAGGAGACAGCCTTACAACTGGTGCCTGTAGTCCATCTCAGCAGAGCTTAAGAGTGGCAGGTGCTGCATATCATCCTCAGCGTAGCGTCTATTACTGTCCCTCTGGTGACAGCGTCTCATTGGTTAATAAATTCAGGCTGACATTTTAGGAGTTTCCAGGTTTCTAGTAAATGCGATTACGTTTGCTGTGGTCAAATTGCTTTATTTACTGTGCTCCTATCAACAAATTAGCACACAAATATTTCTTCACTTGATTACTTTGTTTCCCTGTGGTGTTGAAGTCCCCTAAAGAGATTTTTTGAAGTGGAGTTCTGTCATAAACAATAAATATCTTACTGTTTTTGATAGCTCTTTCAGCAATCTTAGTATGAAGAAATTAAGACTGGGCAGTGATTTATAAATATCTGATGTCTAGGTAAAATGGGCAAATTTGAAGAATTATTCCTGATAGTGACATCTAAAGTTGTTCCTAAGGTCCTTTTTTTGACAAATCTACCACTCATCCAAACCCCCAGTGTTTCTTTCTGCTATCATAGTTT
>JAOXNZ010000098.1:11283169-11297201 GCA_028566095.1 Kryptolebias brasiliensis | reverse complement strand
GGACAATAAGTATAACATCATGTCCACTTTTCAGCCTCTTTTTGTACAGAGGGTTATTTTCTGTGCTGTAGCTGTAAGACCAAATTATTGTAAAAAAATAAGTAAATAAAAGAAAGACTTTACACTATAACAATATGAGAAATATGATTCAATCAAATTTTAACAAAAGGGTTAAAAAAAACCAATGAATTAATAAAACAATAATTAAAAATGCATTAATGGTTTCTAATTGAACCCCAAACATGTTCACAAATTAAACAATTTTGACTTTATATGTAATGAACCAGCTCTTGGGTGACCCTTAGTATAAATTTAATCTGTATCCTTGTTTGTCTTGGAGCAAATGATGTCATTTTGAAATTTACTGACATTTTCTAATAAAGGCTTTAGGCTATAGGGCAAACATAAAATTACTGTATATCAAGTTGTATTTATTTTTATATGGTGGCTGCAAAATTACTTATGACCAGCAGTTAAAAAAACACTCTGTATGAACACTTGAACACTATGGGATATTTTTGTTCGATTGCATAAACATACATTTAAATTATACTTTAGGACATTTTTCGGTGAGTAGATTGTCGTTTTTGTGCTTGACAGCCTATCAGGTGTTTGCTTTAGCAACCAGTGGGCAGTTTATGCTTTTTAAAAGCTTATGATAAATAATAGCAAATATAGAGACAACAGGTCTGAAAAGCTTTGGAGCATGTTTTAATGTGTTAAAATCAGTTAGACTGAAATGCACTGAGCTGCAGAGTACGGGTGGTTAGCCAAGCAGGCTCCCCCAGTCGAGTCAGCAACAGGAAAATGAATAATGAATCAAATAGAAATGCATTTAATAAAACATATTTTTATATGCGACAAGGCTTATTTTTCTCCAGAGAAGTTATTGTTCAGTGCCTTCAGTGAAATCTCACAGTGGAAACTGAAACAAATTTTTCAAATTTTCTTCTGCACACTGATTTTAAAGGTGTTAGGCCAGAGAGGGAACTTGTCTCAGGATCTAAATCACATTAAGTGTGTCAGTTTTACTTGTTATTTTTTCTATTTTTAACCCACACAGTAGGGCTCATGTTTGCTGTAAGCTTACTGACAAATGCATCTTTCACTCTTGATCCTTTTAGACAATACAGCTGGCATTGTGGCACGCAGGAGTACTTTCACACGCAAAGATCAGACCAAGTACCTCCTACCTGTGGTGGTGGCAGATAGCGGCTCTCCGGCTCTGTCCAGCACCACCACATTGACCATCGGCGTGTGTAGCTGTCAGCCTGCTGGCCATTGTCCGACAGGAGGGGTGGAGGCCCTCGCTCTGACTATGAGTGTCAGCATGCAAACCTTGTTAGGGATTCTAGTTGGTCTGGTTGCACTCACAGGTAAGTGGGAGACATGTTTCATGACATGTAACAAATTCTTGGCATTCTTGTAGTTCTAATCTGGTTTTAAAGTTGTCTCTGCGTCTGACAGAATCTTGTGGTGTGCTCAAAATGAGAAATTAAATGTAAACACAGCACAAAAAGTAAGGAAATTTGTGTTTGGTTAATTATTTCTTCGTTGTAACAGTGCTTCTTGACATTCTACACAAAAAGGCAATTGCATTTCAGGATTTTTTTCACTCAGACCTATTTTCAAAAGCATAACATTTTGGAAGTCCTAAAATACCATTGTGATGGAAGGCTGAAACCCTAAAAAAACTTTCCTTGTGGACGGCCCCTCAAATATGCAGTTCAATGACCCCCAAGGTTCAGGGTTTGACACTTGGGCTTTAGTAATAATATAATACATTGGTTAAACTATAATGATATAGTAAAACATTTGTCATCAATAAATCAGACAGCAATTTCACTGAAATCTTCTTTAATGTGAAGTTCTTTTTCAGCAGATGTGATCAAAAGCACCTCCACCTAACAACAGTTTGGCAAGTACGTGAGTGTGTGCTAAACAGCAGGGTTTTCATTAACAAATTCACACTTTAATTCAAATCTGCTTTTTTAAAACTCATCGGGAGCCTTTAACACACAATTATAATGCTCAAAGCTTGCAGAGCAATGATGTCAGGTAATGAGTGTATTGGTTGCAATACATCAGTACCAATGCCGTCCTGGGACATTGATGGGCCTGCATAGTGAAGAGCTTTATTATGACCTTAGCTGCTTTGTGTCCTCCCTTTGCCCATCACATGAAAGATTAATGACAAAACCTGCTATGCTAACACTCAGAGGGCAAGAACCCGTAAAATATAGCAGAAAAAGATAAACATTCTTTTAGTTGTCTGTATCAAATGGAGCAGATGAAAGAATGCAGATTTTCTATGTGAGCTGAAATTAAAGAATCAAACTTATTCCCCAAATTTCACTCATTTTGATCGTTGCACAAGTTATGGTACGCTGTTATTTTCAGTGCACTTGAACATTCTGCATGCATGCTCCATCAGGTGCCGTATGTTGTTTTTTTTTGTTGTTGTTTTTTCCCTCAACAAGCTCGTGCCCCGTTGTTTAAATGTAATGATCTCCTACTGTGTTGTGTCTGCAGTGCTGTCAGTTCTAATGCTGATGGTGAGGCGACACAGGCGTAAACAGCAGGAGATGGGCGTGGAGGTGAAGGAGCTGGAGCTGCCGGAAACCGTGTCACAGAAAGTGCTTTATTACGGAGAAAAAGGAGAGGGAGGAGCTGACCTGGACTTCTGTCAGCCTGTCGTCCCGCTGCGGCCTCGTCCCAAGAGAAGGGAGAGGAGGCTGCGACGGGAGGACGTCAGGGCCAGCATACGGATGTCCCTCCGAGAGTCACACCTCATTGGCCCAGAGGACGAGGTCTTCAGGCAGTTTATCCTGGACAGGCTGGCAGAAGCTGATCAGGATCCTTATGTTCCACCGTTTGATTGCCTCCGGACTTACGCATATGAAGGGTCAGGGTCCCCCTCAGGGTCCCTCAGCTCGTTGGACTCTTCATCTCTGGAGCTTGAACCAGTGGAACCTGCTTGCAATCCCAGACCCTATTTAATGAGACTCACTCCTTGGTATGGTGGAGGAGAGGAGGACACAATTTTTTAAAATGACTTTTTCTTCTTTTAAAATATTATTATTATTTGAGGTGAAAAAGCAGAAACAATATGTTAAGGATAGTTCAGATCTTTTGACCAAAGAAAAGCCCTCATTGTCTCTGGTATCTAATCAAATGGAGTTTAAACTACAGAGACTGCATGGGAAATAATGCTTTTATAATGGCCCTTCAAAACTGTGGTATAGTACTATTTGGAACATATTCTCATAATGTTTCTGCTTTTCTGCATGTTTTTCTGCTTTTTTTTACTTTTTGAAAGTAGCTCAAATTGAACAATACTGACATGTTTTTTTAAGCTATTAAAAAAACATGTCAGCAACAGTTGTCTTCATGCACATTAAAACAACGTGGAGCAGCATGATCGTTCATATTCTGTCAGGCCTACTTCCTCTCTCCTCCTATTTTGTTCTTCGTGAAGTCTTGAGAGCAATATTAGAACTCCTCAGCTTATTAGCTTTGAGCCCGTTCGTTCAGCTTGAAGTCTTTTTTTTCTGACTGTTGTGTTGCACTGAGCAGTAAGTGCACAGCAACTTTACTGTACAACACTTTCTGCTGAAAAAGGCTCCCTGCTGTAGCTGGAAAATGGGCTGTTGAGAACAGTCTGAAGTGCCTTTTAAGCAGAGAAGCAACACCATCTCAGTGCCTCCTTATTTTATTTTTTTCATCTTTTCACAACACCTCATCTTAATTGTTCCTAAAGATAAATTTTCATTTAATATGTTACAGTCAAGTGATAAGTGTGTCAATTCCTTATATTAGACAACATTAACTGTGGTTAATGGCCTAAATTGTATTTTTTGATTTTATTTATAATTCAATGCAGTCCCTGAAGGAATGCATATCGCCTGCTGCCTTTCCTGTGACAGTGTTGAACTAACGTCCTCTTAAGTTGAGAAATGTATTCGCCACAGCCATTTAGGTCAAACGTTATGGTCATTTTTTGCAAAATTTACTGAATTATAGTTATTTTTGTGTTGGCTCGTGTTCATGTGGTGTCTATCTGTAGCTTTATATCTGTAACAATGACTACGATAAGGACATTTTTGTGTTGGCTAAGATTGATTAAATGTGGCAGCCAACTTGAATTGCATTGACTTCAAAAGCAAATCAATAGTAGATCCAATAATCACTTTCCAAAATTTTCATTAAAATCCATACTGTGGCTCATGACATATTTTGCTAACAGACAAGTAGGGTTGACGGCAACAGTTAAGGTTAAAGTCCTAAGCAAAGATCTCCCATCAATTTGGAGTACGTGTTGTGAGAGACTCTCAGCTACTGCCACACCAAATTTTAGTGCACTGACACACACATATAAGGGCAAAAACATCATTGACCACCTATGCCTTTAGTGACTCGTGATAACATGAATATTACCTTGTGCTGTTTTATATTTAGGTTGTAACAGTCTGTGTTTTGTCTGTATTTGTGTTAAAATTTATGAAGCTATAAATCAATGTATTTTATATATTGAATTTTGACTACCTTTATGCTGATTTAAATTAAAATGTATACAGTTCATAGAATATGTTTCTCAAACATCACATTTTTAACATATTATCTAGAATGGTAGGGCTTTCTGAGACCCCTTTAGACCACACATCAATCAAGAGGGCACATAGGCATTGAGACTTATTATAGTTGAGAAAGAAGGAAAAGTTCACTAAGACTCGATTTAAGACGTATGAAGCAAGTGGAACTGTCTATAACTGGAGCAAGGTAAGTATAATATCAGGAATAATGCAATGTTTCTCTCTTCATTCTCCATGATCGTTAGACAAACAGTACAAGCAGTGTGGGCGGTTGCTTGTGGGATGACTTGCGGTAATTGTGAGGTGATCAGGGCCAAGCCCCTTCCCCTAGTCATCCACTAATTGGGCTGTTTGTTGGCTGTGAAGGTCAGAACTTGAACCACATAGAATATAGTTCTCACCGAAGAAGAACAAAATAATATTGTTTTGAGAGGAAGAAAAATGCAATAAGAGACAAGGTGATGAAAACAACTAATTGCATGAATTTATTCAGTGTTTCCTGCTGTGGTAACTTGTATGAGTTCTGCAGCACTCAGCAGGACATATCCAGACATCCCTGCGACTCAAAGTGAGCTTCAAATGACTTTCTCTGTTGGAAACAATCTATTCGTCCAGAGCTTTTCAAACTAAATTATTGTCTCACAATGGCTTCTAAAGACACAGGTGTTCACAAAAAAGGCCTTTTTAAAAGTCTTTTCAAACCAATCTTCACCATCCAACATGCATTGGACTTGCCTGCAAAAGCTCTGTTATAATTCTTTTTTCAATAGCACCTTAATGTCAGAAGTCATTCAGCTGCTGGTGTCATTTAACCTTCTGAATTTCTGCCATTATCCATGGTGAATATTACGGGTAATTTAACCTAACAGCCCTTTTCTTTGTGTAATTATACCCATTACAGCAACGTGAAGGATTTCACTCTGTCAGCTGTCCCTGTCGTCGGCTCTCTCACACGGGTTTTTGGATTCAGCTCCTCTTTTCAAACCCACAGCCAAACTCATCACACAGCGCCACAACGCACACTAGAGGGTCTTTAGCAGGGACTCTCATTTGCCAGACAGTGAGCTGATTGAAAAGATGTCTGAAAGAATTTGGAGAGCCATTTTTCCTTTTATTAGGAACATGTATGCCTTCAGGTTTGGCTCAAGAAGGGCCAAATGATTCATATGGTATTTGGTAATGTGAACATAACTTTGGAATTTAAAGATTAAAATCTGAACAAAATTGTATAAAACTGTTTTAGTATATATGTTTAATGATGTTGAATGACTGCTCATATAGATTTTTATGTACTAATTAAAAATAGTAATAATAGAGCCTATTTTCTAAATGAAAGCATAACTTTGGGCATCTGAAGCAGCTACCAATTGAATACCTTTACCACATTACACCCTTGTGATTTGTTTGCAACCACCTATGAATGAAAATACTATTCCTCCATTCATCCATTTTCTGCTGCTTTTCCATGGTTGGGTCACAGAGGCAACAGGTTTGGGAGACCTAGACATCCCTTTCCCCAGCATTACCTCCCAGCTCCTTCTGGGGGATCCCAAGGTGTGCCCAGTCCAGAGAGAATACATAATCCCTTTAGTGTATTCTGGGTGTGCCCCAGGGTCTTGCTTGGAAACCACCAGAGGGATGTACCCAGGGGGCATCCTAATCAGATGCCCATACCACCTCAACTGACTCCTTTCTATGAGGAAGAGCAGTGGCTCTACTCTGAGCTCCCTCTAGATTACAGAGCACCTGACCTTATCTTTAAGGCTGAGCCTGACCACCTTACTGAAAAAGACCATTTCAGCTGCTTGTACTCAGGGTCTCATTCTTGATTCCATGATCCATATCTCAAGACCATAAGTGAAGGCTGGAATGGAGACATACCAGTAAATTGGGAGCGTTGCCTTTTGG
This sequence comes from Kryptolebias brasiliensis, assembly GCA_028566095.1. Lineage (NCBI taxonomy): Eukaryota > Metazoa > Chordata > Actinopteri > Cyprinodontiformes > Rivulidae > Kryptolebias > Kryptolebias brasiliensis. The sequence continues at coordinate 11,290,701 of JAOXNZ010000098.1, read as the reverse complement.
CTCAGCTCCTTCTTCACTCTGACGACCGAAACAACACTCTCATTCCTGCAGACAAGCCTTGATCCGTCGATCCTTTTCCCACTCCATAGTACCATCACTCGTGAACAAGACTCCGAGAAGCTTGAACATTCTGCAAGCTGTTCAGATTTCCAGAATTTCACCACCAAGATGAATTATACCTATCCTGACATGCCTGTCCTCTTTTTTGTGAAGGTAGCAAGATAGCAGATTGCTAAACTTCCTCAGTTTTTTTTTCTGAAATGCGACCAGTATATAGGAGATTGGAAATATATCATGCTAACTGTATGCCACAAACACTGCTGGTCCCTCAGAATCTGGAGTTTCTTCCCGTTACAGTTATTTACATAAATATGGGTGGGTTTTACTGAAATGCATCGATAATACCTCATTTAAATGAGGGCAAATGTGCACCACTGCAGAGATACTGTTTGATTGAAAGCAAAATTTGAGACGTAAGTCTTCTTTTACGAGAGCTGTGTGAATTAGATGAATGTGTAAAATCCACACAAAAGATCTGCAATCCACTGATGAATATATGTTTTGGTTTTAGTTTTGGGAACACAATAATGTTACAATGAATATCAGTGGAATCATAAATATATGATTTTTTTTTTTTAGTTAGGAGCAAGGCATGAAGATTAGCATGATTAAACATTAGAGTAATTAGCAGTCAAACTCTCTGTAATGTAAAAAATATGACACCAGCAGAAACTTTCCATGTGTGAGGTTTTACACTTAATTAGACTTTTCACCCCAGCATGTGAGGAGTCAGATCTAACAGCAAATGTGCTTTAAGGATTATACATACTTTAATATGTTAGGATTTTAGGAACACTATTTAACACTTGTTTTGTTGTTGTTTGTAGTCTGTAAGCATCAAACACATTATTAACACCCTTTTACTGATTTACTGTTTTAACAGGAAATAAATAAGAATCTGAATTCTCTGTGAAATGTTAAGAAATGTGTGCTTTAAGTTAATAAAATAACAAAAATGCATTATTAACCACTTGTTGAATGATTAAAAAAAGTTGCTACAAAAAAAATCAATCAAAATTCGCTTTGCACAGAATAAAAAAGTATAATTCTTTGCTCAGTATGTAAGACACAAACTCCCATAGCAGTCAGAATCAATGTAGGTATTTGAATAGATTTTAATGAAACTAATAATTCAAACTAAATCTACAACTAATTAACTTTTGGAGTCAACTCCATTCAATATGGGAAGGTGGTGGTTGATATGCATTCCTTCTAGAAAGCTATTTTTAATTTATTTGCTTGTGGTCTTCAACAGAATTCAAAAAAGTATCTTACTCAACAAGTCAGTGCTACAACATTTTCACATTCAGTACTTGTTTAAAAAATAGTAGATATCAAGAAACAAATGTAAGAATGACACAAAATGTAAATAAGAAAAATGTGAACTATTTTAGATAAATTATTGGTACCAATGTTTGGAGCATTGCTGATTACAGATCTGCTATGGGAGAGTTTAAGCTTGTGACTGCAAGGTAGCGGCAACACTGCTTTTATCGACTTCTAAAGAGTGTCAGAAGGCAATTTAGAATAAAATTTAGACAGAATATGTTGATTTTATTATGAAACAGAACAAAAATTTAATCAAAGGAAATTGCAAAATGACTGTGACGTTTTAAAAACTATTTTAATTTAAATGTGTTTATATGTTCAATAAAGTAAACTTAATACAAATAAAATAAAATAAAAAAATGATTCTTTGAAGAAATGCATATTGCCACTGCCTTTAACACCAGACTTTTAAACTAAAATCCAGTGTCAGAGATATAGTCAGTTTGGTCCAACACTGTAAATGACGTTATACACAATCTCATGCAGTATTGTTCGTTCTGCAAGGTCTATTAGTGCTTGATGTACGTGTTGTGTTGAATGTCAGCTTCTACCACACCAAGTTTTAGCTCAATAGCTGTAAAACTGAGTTATAGCTACTTTTGTGTTGGCTAATATCTATTACCTGTGGTGGCCATCTTGAATTGGGTTGACTCCAAAAGTTAATCAGTTGTAGATGTTCATCCAATGATTACTCTTCAAATTTCACAAAACTTCTTCCAGAGATGTGTGGCTGATGCTGCAGACAAATGAACACACACGCCAACACAGACACATTATTGCTTTCAACTTTGGCAGCAGGGTTGTTAATTTCATATAACCTTCTGAGGTAAGCTGTAGTAAGAGTGTACACATGGTAATAGTTTGTTTGGTTTCTTTTCAGGTTTGTTTGAGAATCTTCTCTGAATTTGGAAGATTTTGTATAGTTTTGCCACAGACTGTGGCCTTGCTTCTTAAAAGGTCCAAAAGTGAGGAAGGAACTTTTGGCTTGAGCTAATGTAAGCTGTAAGTAAGCCAAAGGTCAAAAAAAACTTTTTTTTACTTTGAAGTTAAATATAAATTCTGTTTTTACACTGAACGAATGTGTAAAAGGGAGGTTTACTCTTCCCAGACCTTCCACGGCACATTTTAAAAGTCTGAAAATATTCTCTGTGTAAGCTATTTTCCGAGTTTAGCTTTGCATATCTTCCCGCCCTCCCTCTCTCTTTTAACGGGTGCTGCTGAATTTACAAAGAAATATTTTCCGCTTATAATTCATAACACATCCACTTGATCTGATTTCATATTGTTCTTTCCTTAGGTCTATAGTATGAAACTACTATTATGGAATACCAAAGGCCCTGGGTCCAAAGTGAAAAGTCCCATTAATAAAGAAGAGATTACTTTCACTTGCTGTCAAGGCCCCGTGCAGCAAAAGGATTGATGCTCTCACATTAAATCAGCCCCTTGAAAGGTCCTTCTAAAACTCTACGAGTGCCAACTGTACAGGTGATTTTTTTCCCCCTCTATTATGTTTCACTTTCAGGGCATGTTCAGTGGTATTATCAAGGTATTGATATTGGGATTTGGCTTTGTTTGTTGGTTTGGTCATTTCTTTAAAATAACTTTGTCATTTTTTTTTCAAAGTATGCTTTGCACTTTCTTTCTTTCTTGTTCTCCCTCCATTTTCGTCCTCACAGCCACAGGGTTTGTTGTTCACTTTTTGTTGTCTGCTCCATCATTCAAAAACGTGGGGCTTTCTTCTGACAGGCACTGAAGCAAGGAAATGAGAAATGACTTACACAGTTTAGTTCCTCTTCATTTTCACTTGCCTTATTATTATCAAACACACGAACGCCTCGCTCACACACGCACACACTCACACACTCACACAAATATGCGCTTGCTACACATCCCTTCACAGATGATTAGTGAAGATTCCTCAGCAAAAAAGACACCTAAATCTGTAAAGTGGTGAAAGGTTTTTTGTCAATGTCCAACCTCCATGACACGCGGAACATTTAGGTGACGTTGACACTACAGAAAGTGATGGCCCCTGCAGATCTCTAATTAGCTGTCATTCATAATTGATTAAAATCCAAAGGTAAATAATGAATGGAAATTGAATATTTTTCAGGGTGTCTTGTCAGCTTTGGTTTTCTAATACATGACTAAAACTAGATGTAAACATTTTTCATAATTACTAGATAATTACTCCTCTGTGTTTGTCACAATACTGAACTAAATTGGACAGAATGAAAATATTCTAAGTTCTGATCAAATTCTAAAAAATCACTTACTGTTAAAAGTTGTTTGTAATTTTACTCAGAGAGAGTTTTTTTCTCAAACTACTGTATATATACATAGAATATCATTTGTTTAGGGGGTTCAGAGTACTAGTACATAGTACTAGTTTTTAACTCTTCCAAGGCATTGAGAATAATCAGGTTAAGCCAGTATCTCACTAGTGGTTTTATGGCTTTCTGATTTTAATGAGACTGTAATTGAAAGTTTGCCTATTTTCTTACAATCTTACAATTTTGAGTGGCCAACTAGTCTCCAACAGTCAAAGCCCGGTGAGATACTGGCTTTAGAGACCCCTGTCTCCCATTACCAAAGTCAAAACCTGTACTTTGTTTTTTTTCTGAGTAGTCATCTGTTTGGTTGATTCTAGCTGTGTTTCTTTTATTGAAAGTCCAGTTAGATACTCATGTGCATGCAGACGTTGACTCTCAAGAAATATCCATGACAAATTTATATCACTGATACAAGTAATGTAATGAATAAATCACTTCCGAGTACAAAACACATTATTTTCTTTTTATGACATTATTTGTTTTGGTTCTTGGGTGGCACAATGGCGCATTGGTTAGAGCTGCTGCCTCCCAGCAAGAAGGTTGCAGGAGGTTGCAACTCTGGGTAGAGTTTGCATGTTCTCCCTGTGCACAGGTGGGTTTACTCCAGGTACTCCAGTTTCCTCCCACAGAAGAAAAACATGCATGTTAGGTTAATTGGTAACTCTAAATTGTCCCTAAGTGTGAGTGAGAGTGTGAATGGTTGTTTGTCTCATTTGTCTCTATGTGTCCCTGTGATAGACTTGCGATCTGTCCAGGGTGTCCCCCGCCTCTCACACAGTGACTGCTGGAGATAGGCACCGGCTCCCCATGAGAGAAGTGGGTAAAGAAAATGGATGGATGGATGGATGGATGATTTTGTTCTTCACATAGGGTTTCTACACAGCTTTCATTTTAAAATTCTATACTTTATCAAAACTCAGAAAAATAATATAAAATTTGGGGAATATAAATGTTTTTCGTTGTAATTATCCAGATCTGGTAAATAAAAAAACTAATTCCATATTCGTAAACCTGTGTAGGAACTCTCATCACAACCATTTGGCAACCCCTCCCAGGAAATGATTTCAAATCATTAAATTGTTATGTTAAGTGTCATTGGACCTAATCAGAATTTTAAACAATTTTTCTGCTCATGCTTAATAGACATTTAATAACAGGACAGATGTATGTAAATTTACCCTAAATTGTCATATGACTACATTTGCCAAAAGGCCTGAATATGTCTGTAGTTAGTTAATACTGGGTGAAATTAAAAGTACAGTGCAGCCTTGAATATTATGTAATGACTGTGGCTTAGCAGCTTTCCATTCTGTAAACACGAACCTATCACTTTTACCAGTCTTAGATGAAGTCAGTCTTACAGTGGGCTCATCAGGAGTGTCCATTTATTGATGCTTTTGACCCTGTGTACATGCATTTCAGTGCAGATCTCTAAGTCGTTTCAGTAAATACTCTCAGCTAGCCACCATGTGTCTTCTTGCAATTTGAATGTCTGTGTGTCTCTATTGTGAATGCACATATTGTGAGGAGCTTGCTCCTCGAGTTAAGGAAAAAAAAAAAAGCCATCGATGCAGTCCTCAGAAGTAGCACATCATTAATAACGGAGGGACCTTTGAAGATCCTGCATAAATGTCTAATTAGGTTTGGTAACCTTTAGGAAACTTGAGTGAGTGAATACTAAATAGGCCCGGGGATCTTGTACTGCATGGCAAACTAAGCGTTCAACATGTGGGGAGAGCACGCTGACATTGAGGAGGTTTGTTCCACTGACTGAAAGGGCATGCAATTTAAGCCACATTACAACCGCGTCTGAACTTATTGGGCAATTTTGGACCAATTTATTTTTGTTAACCATCCTGTGTGCACATGTCATGTAGGTGGGAAAAAAAATGCCATATTTCTACTTTTTTTTTTTGCCTTGCCCTTCAAGCTGCATGGATCACTGTTTAGTGACGTTACAAGGCAGCCTGGCATTTAACAGACCCTTAAGTCTGAGTATTTGAGCCAGCAGCCATGTTCATTTTGAAACAGTGTTAGAATGATGTGACCTAGAAAGTACTACCAGCGCTGGTTTACACAACGGTGTCCTTGTCTCAGGCTAATAACACGTGTATTAAGAGATGACAGCACAATGAAAATACTGCCATGTGTTGTTTTAATGCACCCAGTCTCAAGCTGCTGCAGTGCTGCAGGCAGTTAAGTTTCTGTCTGTAACTGAAGGTTAAAATACTGCCTTTTCACTGGTACTTGTTTTTACTGTACATCGAAGAAAATGTGTTAAAGGCTAAGTTTTACTTTCTAGTGTTGCTCTCACCCTTTGGCCCTTAATTCAAAGTCACAACGAAACCGGACAGCCCTTCAAGAAGCCAATATGCCATCTCATCATCAGTTTGGTAAATAAAATTTTGGGGGGGAGGGGCAAATGCTAGTGTTTTTTGTTTGTTTGTTTGTTTTTTGTTTTAATCAGACTATACAACTCTTCCAGAAGCAGAGACGGGTAAACAGGTGATGTACACAAAAGCAGGATTTGTCAACTGGTGACTTCACTATAAAATAAAAAGTCACATTGTGCTGCCTTTTTTATCCAGTATAAACTGAAATCAGTGTCAAACAGAAAGTTTGATAAACTTGAGAAAGGTATTTTGTTCTTGGATAAAGAAAATATTACAAAAAGAAAAAAAATAAAACAAAAAACACAGTGTTTGCTTCGGTTAATTCGACCTAGAGTTGATGCAAAGTAAGACAATAGAGAAATGAATAACATCTCCCTCATATGAAAATACAAAATAAATAAAACATGAAACATTCCCACCTAGCGTCTTAGTGGAGTGAGGTCTAGTGCGAGACAAAAATGCTCAATATCAGGAACAGTTGAATAAATGCACAAATAGCTAGGATAGCTGCTTTGCAGAGTGTTTAGATACAGTAGTATGTTCCTCTGCTTCTTTTCTGTCATGGCAGCAAAATGCAGTGCACTTCTACAATTCATGACAAACGTCAGTACTAAACTGTCACAGTAAAAATACATGTACCATTATACCCCTAATAGTATCATAATACACCAATCTAGACAATATAATTGGCTTTGGGAAATTAAAGTGCTATGCTTTATGCTCATTAAAGATAATCAACATTGATGCTAAATAAAATGCATTGGAATACATTGAACTAGAGATTATAATGCTTATAAGAGCAAAATAAGTTTTAATAGTTTTTTTCTCTCCTGCTCAGCTCTTCCTTTTTTTGTTTAAAGTGTGTTGCTGTAAAAATTGTGCTTGTAGGGCCACACAATCATACAACTTCTCCCTCCTGGTACAACACCAAAAAATGGGTCACCCCTACCCTGCAGAATGAACGCACAAAACGTAAGAGTAGGGCTAAGAGTAGGGTGGACAATGGATTTGGGTTTTGCACAAAGTCACGCAATCTAAAGCTTCAAGACATTTGTAAAATGAATGTAGCATTCCTTTAAGAAATGCCTGCTGAATTGCATGCCAAAGTTTCAAAGAGTGTTCTCTTATGATCTGTGAGGACTGTTAGGTGGAGATGACGGTGAACTATTAAATGTAGCTCAATATCTGTAAAACTGACTAAGATATAACCTTTTTATTGTTTTTGCTAAGTTCAATTAGCTGTGTGTGTGTGTGTGTGGTGGTGGTGGGGGGGGGGGTGTCTTACCTTGGTGGTCAGTGCAGCGTCTCCTAATCCTGAGGCTGTGGGTTCGAGCCCAGGTTGTGTCAAGAAGAGCATCCAGTGTAAAACTATTTCTAAATCACTTGTGCTAGTTCACTGGCTGTGGCGACCCCCGCA
>JAOXNZ010000098.1:11246011-11258351 GCA_028566095.1 Kryptolebias brasiliensis | reverse complement strand
TGAGTTGCTGCCATGTGATTGGCTGATTTGACATTTGCGTTAATGAGCAGTTGGACAGGTGTACCTAATAAAGTGGCTGGTGAGTGTATACTCAGTGTATTGCTTGTTGTTCCACATGAGATGCAGTGAATGAATCATGAACACTGAGTATGAATTTTAATTTAAGTGTTTTAGCTGCCTGCATCTAATTCACAGGAGTTTAGTTTTTCTCATACTCTCCTAATAGCTCACTCAACAGACAGCACAGCCCCCACCATTTCAAAATACCTTACCTGCATGTTTAGTGTTCAAATAACTGGACAGACGAATGAGAGCATGACAAAAATGAATTATAGGCATTTAGAAACTGTAATTTAATAAAATGAATAACTTTGTTCTGATTTAAAAACAAAAAGCACTGAATTTATCATCTAGCAGTGGTTTAAATTTCCCAAGAAAGACATTGAACAAAATGTAGTCATCTGCAAAACTACCATAAATTGTAGCTGTAACCTGTATTTGGTTATTTACAGAAAAGGTTTTTCAGTGCTTAGCAAAGAATGTTATAAAGCCCTCATTTCCACAGGTCAGCTGACAGCAATAAAATTGTAAAATGAACCTGCTGCAAACCAAATGACTGCCATGACTGTTTGTCTAATCAGTTTCAAGCTACACTTTCCATGACTTGTAAGCTCCAATGGAACGTGCCTGAAAAAAGCACATTTTGAAAACCACCTTCAGAGTTAAGGAAATCTTGAAGGTGGTACGCTCTTAGTACTCACCAAACAGATTTTTCCTGCTATTTTCCATGTCCCTGACAACACACTTACATACACCCATCTTGGCACAACTCTCAGACCATGTCAAGATGCAGCTAAGTGCTGGAAGATCATCCTGCACAACCATCACAAGTATCACATCTGCACTAGGTTTCCATGACCTTGTCATGATCACTGTCGTAGCTGAGGCATGAGGCCAGGATACCCAGTCTTTCTTCAAGTTCTCAACAACCAAGCCATGCTGACGTAGGCAGGCCCTTGGTCATGGATGCACTGCCAGGACACTTGCCCAAGCTTCACCCAGAACCTCAAAAGGCTGCCACCATTATGATGAACCACCACAACCTTGCTTTTGTGCATGTTCAAAACCATATTACACCTGATAGAGCCCCATCACACTCTGTTAGGTGCAGAGGGGAACCCATTGCCTTCTTAATGCATGCCTGAAGACCTCACCAAGTACCATGATCCAGTTTGAAGGGGGCCTTAGACGCTTGATTCAAAGTGTGATGTACTATGTCACAGTGTTTTATTTTGGTATGATTAGCATAATTCAGTAATTAAAAAGCTTGCAAAAATGCTTCTTCGTTGTACTGCTCAAAGATTTTGAAATGTGTTTATGTCCTACTTTTGGAACTTTTTTTATTTTTGCTCTGTGCATCATTCAGCAAGCTTTAACACATGATTTTGCTCTCAACCTTATTTTTGTGTGAAACAATGGTACATCTTCAATTAACTGCATTGTAAATGCAAAGTAAATACTAATTTTCATTTCCTTTGTAACAGGAAAGGGCTGCAATAACAAAAATTTCTTCACACTTTAAACACACAAATCTCTGTGACTGCTAGAAAAGACAAATACAGGGGACTTACACAAGGGACATACAAACAGACAGAGAAATATGAAATGAGCCTGTTAAGTAACTGAGTTTCAGATAGAAATAACTGCCTAGAGATTTGGAGTGCTGCGTAATGTCCTAATTGGGTCTCTGGAGGACTGAGCCATACCTGACCTGTACAGGGGGGAAAAAGGCGCCAGATCTTAACGAGATAATGATCGTCTTAGTAGTTTAGATGTATCATCCAAAGTAGATGTATCATTAAAAAAAGGGAAGGGTTTAAATGACATTTTTCAAAAGCACTGTTGTGTTCAGGCATTTTCAGGGCTATTAATGCAAGAAGCACAAGCTCAGTAATTAAATCTAAAAATATAAAGCCATGATTGATGAGCACTCAGCTTATGAACGTGTAGTGTTAATGTAAATGCAGCTCTGAGTGGTTTATGGCCTGGCAGGTGAAAACAGCCCATTTTCGATCATCTGTTATCACGGAAGCTCTCAGTTACCTAATGAATACTAAGACACATATAGGTGTCATGTTTAGAGGAAACTGTCCACATGCAACATACATTGTAGTTATTAGACTCTTGATGACAGATTACTCGACTCAAAGCAGCTGCTGGGAGTTTAGTGTTCCCTCCACCTGGTGAGAAAGTGAGGTATTGATTGAGGAAAAGGAGGGAAGGGGAGAAAAAAAAGCTGATTTAGGAGAGACAGAATCTGAGAATGACAGTGGTAAGGCTCGGTGAGACTCGATTGTCATCCCCAACAACACAATCACGCGCCATTACAGCCTCAATTGCTACCTACAGATTGAAAAAGGTCTTGATGGAAGACTATCAACAAAGATAAGAATAAAAGACTGGGCAGAGTGGGCTCACCCAGGCTGCTAATAAAAGGGAAGGAGAAAGGCCCTTTCAGTGGGGGGCAAATATGCACAAAGAGGGAAAAGACAAAAAAGGAAAAGATGCTGATCTGGTTGAGCAAAACACACAGACGGGAGCAGAGAAACACGCACAGTCGAATTCACATAAGCACAAGACGAGGCATCTTGGAGGAGCGTTAATCTGGAGGCCATTAGTTGTAAGCCTGTGGCCTGAGGACATGCCGTAGTACAGAATCAGCTTTCTTTTTGGGGTTGCACTGCTACATACTCCCCTGTTGCTCTTTTCAAGTTATCATTTACCGTAAAAAGGTGTTCTCTGTCACAACAAAAGGAAAGGAAAACTACCAGGAGATCAATATATAAAGCAAAGTCTGACCCTGCCAGAGATCTCATCTCAGTTACTGTTTGTGCCTTTTAGATTTTCCTCCGCTTTGAATGAAGATCAGCTAAGCGTTAAAGTGTGACTCTGCTCTCATGGTATTGCTTTGTCTGTGGGTTTTATGAGCAAAAATGCTGCCTGGAGGTGACAGTTCTGTGCTGCATCATCTGCGCGGGGATGTTAATGAATGCTCATTTAACAAGTGTCTTTAGGAACATCTTAACATATGGTGTTACACAAAAACAGAAGCAGAGAGTCCTTGAAATGCAGTACAGTACTTACCTCTATGACCTCCTTTGAATTATTATAAAGCAGAAGAGGAAAAAAAAACCTCCAGTGTGTATTAGAGGAAAGTCGTCATGAGAGTCCTTTTAGAAAATGAATTACTGCCTCAAATGCTGACAAGAAAAATCTGTCGCACCACTGAGAAAATATAATTAACAGTCACTGGAAGATTTAAAAAGTCTGAGACCCCCATATTGATTTTTGTGTTTGATTTACTGCATGTAAAATAGCCTGTTCCCACCTTAGGACAAATGAAATTTCTCAAAATCTAGATTAGTAAATAGTGATGCTTGAGTCAAGGTGACCAAACATTTTTAACGAGCTTGTTGGAAGAACTCACGGGATGAGTTGATAGGTTCAACCAAACACTCAGGCAAAATAACAATACTCAAAAACACCAGAGAAAACCCAGAACACCAGCTCTAGATAATAGATCACGTTGGCAGAATTTCATTGGTGTTTTACTTATAAACATCCGAGCGGCTATTCAGAGCTGGCTGACCGAGGTGACATGTATTTACCAGATTGGGAAATATGAGGGGAAGATATCTCCCCCCAGGTTTGACCTGTGTGTAAACTTTTTTTTTTTTTTTTTTTTTTTGGCAAACCTCCTCAACTGCCTGAAGAGAAGTCAGAAAGAGTTGTAAACACGGAGGCGCACTTTGATTGGAAGCGCAGGACTGGAAATCTACATTACCTCCACTTAAATCTGAACTTCATTCTGAACTGCAGAGGCTGTTATTTTAAACATATTCCCACTGCAACTCAACAGACAAATGGAGCTAACCGTGTGAGGTGTAAGTTCAGCCGGACTGCTAGAAAGCACTGCTGTGCTAATATAGAGCGTATAAGCTGTCAATGCACTGCCTACTCTTTAGATTTGCTAAGGGACTGGATTTTTATGGGAGCACAGAGGGTGAGAGAAGAGGAAGAATTTATATCTTTTTGTTGCTGGGAGTGGTTTTTAAGTTCATTTATACTTATTTTTTAGCAAAAATATTTTTCTCCCTTTTCGCTGGATTAGTGTAACACATAATATAAAAAATAATTTCAATGTTTATTGGATAACTTCCTGTAGAAACTGATATAATAGACCTTAACACTGTCTCACATCAGAAATTAGCATCATTTGAGGGTTTTTTTGCATGTATTTTCCAAATTATATTTACTAATGTGATTGAGGGACGCTGCTGATGCTAAGTGCCTGTTTGTCTCAAGGTCATTGCTGGTTAAGATTCATTCATTCTGCTGACGTTCAGTGCTCTAGTATTGATTTCTCACTCTTTCTTTCTTTTAACTGGCTAAAGATTCTCCCCAAAAAAACTGGAGCTCATATTGTTTTTGACACCGCTCACCATATCCTCTCAATCATTAACCTTTTCAGCTCAACAAAGTTTAATGGTGATACAATCAGGACAAAGCAAGACAGACTAAGTTAAAACAGCCTAATTGATGGGGTTTTTAAAGCACAAAGCAACAATGAACATGCACAAAGTACGTCGTTACCTCATCACTTTTTAAAATCTCTGTTAAGTCTATGTAGACCTAAAACAAGGTTTATCAGACTCCAATTTGCAAAATGCTTGAAAAAATTACATCAATGAGAGGTGCAAGCACTTCAAAAAAGTTGGTTTTGCAAGAAACCCATGTTCTACATGCACTTAACGTACTTGTATCAATGCATAATGTTTCCCTGGAACTTTAATAGTTTTTACCGTGCCATTTATCTTGTATTTATCTCTTCCAGTCAAGTAAGAAAAATAAAATACCCTAACACAAATAAAGCCAGTTCAGCAAACAATGCACCGTAACCTTTTTTGGTAAGCTAGTCTACTCTGACCTCTGTTCTGATCTCTACAGCTGCATGACAAACAAACAGTTGTAACACAGACTTACATTTCTCCCGCTGAGGTCATATAGCACTTACCCAGAAGTGTGATGATGCAGCCCAGAATAGCCAGGAGGGCGCCAGTGCTCAGACCAGTCGCTGTGTAGGCCACCGCACCACATGAAAATTCCACGCCATCGGAGTCGCACTCACACACTCGCACTGAGAGTGTGTTTGTGCTGCTGAGGGGAGGACTTCCACTGTCCGTAATCAACACAGGCAGTAGATACACAGGCTGTTCACGTCTCCTGAAGCCATTTCTCTTTGTCAATATGGACGCTGTGTTGTCTGTGAAAGCAAAAATGTCAGATTGTATTAATCAAACATATATAGCCAGCAGGAAGTTCAGCTATGTTATAAAACCTTTGCTTCACTTGTACATTTTAAAAAGATTTTACAGTCTTAAAAACATAAATGCTTACAGATGGTGCCATTAATACAGTTTATTATAAGACACACGGTGGCTGCTCTCCCTGGTCCTGACCACCTGTTGAAAAATAACAGCTTTGCTTTGATGGTTAAAGAAAGAAAAATGAAATTTTAGTCTATGAGAATGAGGAAAACAATGAACTATTACAGCAACTTAAACACATCATATGACAGCTGTATCAATAAATTCTAATGTGCTCTCTTAATGAAGAGGCAGTACTTTAATGTAGATTTGCCTTGAAGGTTTTTGCTTTTGGTCTGGGGAGGGTGGCATGCACAGATTGCTTTCAAAAGTCAAAGAAAAAAAAGGGAAAATTAGCAAGCAAAGGGGACTTTCTGAGAATTTTCCTTCTATTTGTACCATTAAAAATGTTATGATGGATGACAGTAGAGGAAAATCGCTGGTAACTGTGGAATAGGTGGGGAAAGATCTAACTTGTTAAACAGAAGTAAATATGAAAAAACATGTTTACGTAGGTCAAGGACACATCCCTCTTAGAATAAATTGGGTAAGGATCAAAAGGGTATGTCATTAAGGTATTTTCCAATTTGTTCCACATTGTTGCTGTAACAGTCTGCACTCATCTACAAAGTTATTTCATAGAGTTTTGGAAACTTTTTCAGGCATATATGTAAACATTTGAGTGGTCAGACTTTGGGCATTCTGCTTGGGTTTGTTAGTTTTTAGTGTTTAAAGTCCAACACACTGAATGAGGAAGACCATTGCTAAGTAAGAGGTTTTTTTTCTGCTTTTTACTGGAAAATGAATTATTCCCATGTAGTGTTTTCGGTATCTAACCCAAAGTCAAATCTGAAAACTAAATGAGTCCTACGAAGAGTAGATAAACTGCCGTCAGGCTGGTTTCAACAATTTCTGTTCATCTTTGACAGTGAGGAAAAACTTCTGGTAAAATTACTCAGATTAGTTAAATTCTCCCGAGACCTTTAGGGGGCCTGATTTCCAGTAGAAAATCTACTTTGTGATTTTTATTAATTTATTTTTCCTATAAAAGAACCAAATTGAAGGAAAAAAAACCCTCAGCGTTTTGTTTAAATACTGTGTGGAAAGTTAAGTAAGAATTCATTCCAAAATCATCTCTTCCAGTATACCTTTCTAGGGCTCCAAATACTGCATCATGTGTGTGTTATATTATCACTGGCTATAATCACTACATCAGTATAACAAATATATCAATGGTTTGATGAGTTGTCACCCAAATAATTTTATAAAGAAACGTCAATCTCCAACCACACTTTATTAAAACATCACCTGAATCTTTCTCAAAAGCCTGTACTTCACAGAGAGGCATCTGTTGGTGACAAATTGTGAACAGCATCTTTGAGAGATGGGAGGCCTTGCTCCCATGTCCAAGGAACTCTAAACATGCTCAAAAAATTGCACAACAACCTTTATCGTCACATACTTACAGAATTGATGCGGGTGACAGAAATCCACCTTGAACTTTGCATAGATGTTTCAATTTATTGAAAGCTATGTACATTCAAAAAGGTGTAATAAGTACCAATTTAGTGTGACTACAAGTGGAAATTTGTGTATTTTCTCGCAATTTTGTGTCCCCATTTAGTCGCCAACAGTTGCAGCCCATTGAGATAGAGGCTTAACCTCGCCCATATTGTAGCTACTATTTCCAGATTTGCTGCTGCTGCAGCTAGTTATGCATAGTTGAAATCTGAAATTTGAACTCAGTGACAGGGCTATAGGTATTTACAGATCAGAAATGTAAACTGACAAATGAAAAGTGTGCTTAATCCCCCTGTGCAACAGTTTTTTTTATCTCAAAAGCAATGCAGGATTTTACTCACATTGATAAGAAAACCATTAAACCTGATCAAAAATGCAGCAGAACTGCAGTCAACCTGACAGATTCTGATAGACATGAGATGCAACAAAAGCGAGTTGTCAATTAAGCACTTGCGGTTAAAATAAATGACACCCATATTATAGTACTCTCATAAGAACAAATGTATACTTAGACAAGCTACTTCTTTTAAGAAACCTCAAACACTCATAAAAAGATGTGATTCTTCATCTGTCTTTCATTTCTTGTACAGAAATACAAGTTGTTTTTTTTTGACTACTTCAATACAGTTTGAAGACTAACATTTTCTAAACATTGAACACTGAAATTGCCATAATTAATAGAGTTGAGGCTAAATATTTAAAATAATCACACATGTTTGTATCTGAGTACCAGAAGTCAAAGTGAACCTCTTTGGGGTAAAAGGGAAATTGGCACAAAGACGTAAACAACTTCATATTGTACAGAGTTTCGGTTCCTTAAGACCACATGTGCCCACATATGCAATGTAAACACTACCTGCCTTTAACAAGCTATCAAAAACTCTTCAATCTGCATTAGTGCTGATATTCTGAGAGGTTACTGCAAACATCCAGTCCAACGAGTAATGTGTGTGCACTCACGTGGACTACCTTGAGAAACGTGTTGCACCTTGAGAAAGGTAACATGACAGCCTCAACCAATCTCCCACACACATATGGGCAACACAACACAGGGCATCACCTCAGAGAGTCTATCAGCTCTGCACAGGTTTCTTTTTTTCAAAGCAGTGGGGATTTGTGGTGGTACGTAATGATGAAATCGAGCACAATTTCTCAGGAGTCTTTAAAGCACTATAGAAAATGAAAATTAAGTTTTCCGCCTACTTGTTGTGTGTAGGTGGTTAAGAGATTATGACAGTACAAAAGCAGTTTTCAACTTGTGCGTTAAGGGTAAAGTCATTTTGAACGCAAACTATATTGTATCACAAAGTGATATGCTGCAAGAACATGTACGGGGTGTATGTTACAAGTTAATTGGAAAGTGGATTGTGACCAGATATGGAGAGCTCAAATAAGCAACGGGCAGAGAGTCAATTGCCTGACTCAAAGAAAGTAAGCAGCAAACAAGCAAACAAACAATACCTATCTTACCCAACACATTTTACAGTTTCTGAAATATTTTGTCAATTTTTATGCCAGGGAGGATTTGATTTAACAGCAGCAGGCAAACGGTCTGACATATGAAGCTTTTTACGAAGGCGTGTGCACTTCTTTCATACTTATATTGTTTGACAAAACTTCCCCTCTAACTTTAAATCAAAACAATTACCAGCTAGCTATGTCTTTAGCAAAAATATGCAAGCTATGATCTTCTTTTACATCAAACTTTCAGCCCTTCACAGCATTGTTCTTGGTAATTATAAACATCAAGACTGTGGAACAAACTTCAGTAAATGACAGAAATTCTAAGAAGAGATCTTTAACTTTTGTCTTTAAAACCTTGTCTTTTGTGTTTCCACACCTGTGTAAATGTGTAACTCTATTTATTTTACATTGATAGCTCAAATATTTCAAAGTGAGGTTCTGTGAAAAGGTTAGACATAGTTAATATGTTAATTTATTTTTATGGTTTTCTCAACTTACAGATTTCTGGCTGTCACATAAAATAGTAAAACAATGTAGCCTGAGAGGTACATCAAAGAATTACACCAAAGGTTGTCACACCTTTGTTGTCCCGCAGTGTGAAGTTGAGGTTGCCAGCAACAGGTGCATCCAGGGCAAAATAAAAGCGATGGCCACTCAGAGGTTCGTCTTTATCCACCGCACTGATCATTTGAATCACCTAAGGATGAGAAGAACAAAAAAACCCAACATTTAAAACCAGTGGGTTTGCTGCTCTTTATCTGATCCCACAAGCTCATCAGGTGTTCACCGAAACTGCACATAGTTTTATACTATAAATCCATGTAGCTCTTGTTCTCATATACAAAGAACACATTATCATCAAACTTTTGTACATTTATTGCTCTTTTCTCTATCATCAATGTATTCACAAGCAGGCATAACATCTGTTAAAATAGCCAAACAAAAGTGGAAGTGAATTAATGAAAACCGACTCAACACTGACTAATGAAAAAGCTTTGTTTTATATTTGGCTTTGAATTTGAGTCATTTATTTCCTCAAGTACAGTAAGTGCTTATTTGGCAAGTGTTCTGCAACCTTTCAGGAATGAAGTGTTTTCGTTTAGGAAGTGTTTTTAAGAAACCAAATAATTGTACAGAGATTGTGGTTTTCGATCCCTGCGCTCAGACCACAAAAACATTCAAAAAACATCAAACCATTGGAGACCAATAACACACCCCTGCCTTTCATGATGCAACACAAAGAAACAAAATAAAAAAAGGCTTTGGGTTTCTTATTGATAACTGACCACCATTTTTCAAATCATGAGCTATTATCAAACATTTAAAATGTTCTTTTAGGTAAAAATCAATTTCTACAAGTATGAATTACAGTACTTGTGACCTGTCCATGGTGTCCCTCACCTCTCGCATTGTGACTGCTGGAGATAGGCACCAAATCCCTGTGACCCGGAAAGGAAAGGCGGGTAAAGAAAATGGATGGATGGATGAATTACAGTCAAACTAAACAGACCTTTGATCTATGCTGTATTTTTAAAATTTTATAGTAAATATGTGAGTGAAACCACACCATGTATAGCAGACTAAATATTTCCTATGAAGATTGAAAGCTTGGGTTTTTATGGGCGTCTATAAAGACTGACTTGTCTTTGGAACAGGCTGCAAGAGGCAATAAGAAGTTGCGGATTCTGGCTCTAAGTAAAGACACTTCAACATAATGCTGGAAACTGAGAGTAAAGTGATGTGTTACGTGAAGTGCTATGAAAACCGCTGCTCGACCTGAGAAATTTTCTCACCTTTAACTGAATGTCATCACTCAACCAATCAACCAACCAACCAATCAATCAACTAATTTTATTTATACCATTGGGTAGATCAGCGGAAGCAGTAAAAATGATTCAGTCATTTTGAACTCGGTGCAACATTTTAAGTGAGAGTTCAAATCTCAAAACTTGTTTCGCCAAAGGCCTATTTATTGTTTTGCAACTTGATACTAATGGAAATTAAACAAGAGAAAGTATTTTCCTTAATTTTAAGCAACGCTGATGTTTGATTGCTGTCCATCCAGTGGTACTGACAAGAGTACTGTCCAACTCCTACTTTGCTTTCAGTTCTAAATTCACTCTATAAATACCTGTAATTAATGAGGATTGATTTAAAAGTTATTTATAAAGTCAATGTTGTTTTTCTTTGTTTCTTTAAGTGACTTTCTTGTCAATAATGCAAGTTATGGTTTCTAAACCACAACAAATTTGTGTTATACCATTTCTAAAATTCAAAATGTTTTTAATGACATGTCAGACACAGTGCAATGTTTTTTTTAGTTGTTTCTACCATAGAATAACACCCCACCTCCCCCACATGTTGCTGCAAGTTGAACATTTTTTCCAATTAAAAAAAATTGACACTGAATATTTTTTAAAACAGAGATTTTCTGCTGAGTTTAGCCTCCAGTCTACTCACATATACAAAGTTTTTTAAAATCGCTTTCCAATGTGGTGCTTTTTAAAAACAAATTCTGCTTTTAGTGTTTCTATGAAAATCTGAAAGATGCGATGACAATGACGTAGCAGAATAATTTGCACGAACCCACTATGACTTTGTCTCGTTTTATTCAGATCCTGTCGCCATGTAACTTTGATTATGTACTGAAATGAATAAAAACTGAGAGGAAGTTGTAAACACTATCAAGGGAAAAAGAAAGAGTTGTGGAAGAATCTTTCTGTATTTTGATATGTTGTTAATTTAGACATAAGAAATTATATAGTCTTTTAAAACATCCTGGTGGTTCTCTGTTTAGCTGACTGTTGATTTTAAGGAAGTAATGCTGTCATCATGCTCACTCTTCTTATGTGTATTTTGTATTCTAAATCACATATATTTACAAAATCATAAACTGTCTTTATGTTTGGGCTGCGGTAGCTCGGTGGTCAGTGCCGAGATCATGTTATCCTGAGGCTGCAAGTTCAAACCCAGGTTGTGTCAAGAAGGACCTCTGGCGTTAAACAATTGCCAAATCTTTCATGGGAGTTCGCTCGCTGTGGCGAGCCCTGCAAGAGGGAGCAGCCGAAAGAAAATGTATGCTGTATATATATCTTGTATTTAAAATATAAGCAATATTATTGTAATATGGTATACTATTTTAGGTGCTGTATCATTGTAGGAGCATTTAAAAAAAAAAAATCAATGATTGTGTGACACATTTCTTTTCATTTATTTATTCAAAAACCGGGATGCAATGAAATCGCGGTATTTTTGCTCAAGGTTTTCATAATATCAGAATCTCATACCAGTCCATGCCTCTTTGGGTTTGTAATTAGAGAAAGAAAGACCAAAATAACCACAGCAGCAATGCTTACTTTTAGAGGGGTAATTAGAGGAGCTTTCCACTCTATTCAGAAGATACAATCAAAAAGTGTGTTTCCAATGTCTGGTAATCCTAATATCATGAATATAGACACAATCCTTTGATTCTACTATCTCAGGCGCCATCAAATCTGCTGGCCTTGAGCACTCTATAAAAAATAAATACAATGTCAGGTCAGTCCGCTGCATGTAGTGACACTAATGCTGTCCAAAATAAATGCGTACGCTATGCAGCCCAGCACGTCTACAGCATTATTAAAAATGAAAATGACTCACGATAAGGACTGCTTTTGCTCAAGGTGATGCAAGACAAGCATTCATATCTGTGAGTTAAACAAGAGCATTTTGTTTGTTTTGCCCCACTTTTTTTCTGCTTCTGAACAAAAAACTAGAGTATTACTCTCTTTATTATATAACAGTGCTGACAACTATAAATCCAGCAGGAAAAAAACCCCAAATAAACCAATTTATTTACACCCACCAGCATGTATGCAATGATTATTTTATTCTTACAAACACAATTTCTAAAAATCAACTTATCTCCTTTCAGCAGAAAAAGCTTTAAT
>JAOXNZ010000098.1:11232618-11245911 GCA_028566095.1 Kryptolebias brasiliensis | reverse complement strand
GTATTGCTTTTGAAAAAAACAGATTATTTGTTTCTTTCTGCTGCATAAGCTGTCAAACTTGTGTATCTGTATTTCCCTGTGCAGATTTAGTTCTTTAGAAAAGGCAATCCTCTTACGACGGGATGATTATTACAGTAGGGGTAGGAGTTTCTAAAGCCCCGCAGAACATGTATTGTTAGCCACAGAGCTATTTCTGTGAGACGTTTCCTTTACATTGACAATAAACAGAAGACTGTCAGCATCATTTGTTACCTTAATTACAGAGCGACAGCTACGGCCTGAAGAGCAGGATCAAACATGGATCCTGACAACAGCACATTTATCTTCTATTCTTCATCTCGGCCTGCTCTGGTTTTCATCTCACTCATTGTTCGTCCCTCTTGTTTTACTCTCCCACCCATGTTTTCCTATCAGGTTTATGCCAAACTGGTTGCGCGAGACAAAGTTTGCTCAGTTGTTGCTCTTTAAAGCAATGGTTCAGGTAGTTTTGAAGTGGGGTTCCTTGGAAAGGTTATAAATGATTAATATCTTACCTGCTGTAGATAGCTCTTTGAACTGCCTCAGTTTTGAGAATTGTAGGGGCTGTGAACTTTCTGCGGGGATATGCAAAAGTTGTTTTTTCTTTTATATTGTTTCAGTGTCGCGTTCGCACAGAAACAGCTTTCTAAGGGCTGTTTAAATTAGGCTATTTTCGAGCAAAATAGCAGATTTTCTACTGCAGTTCAGCTACACAGCAATAGCGCTCGTTTCCTCTGAAACTGAAGCTTTCTGGACCCAGGTCTCAGAGTGGAGCCCCACAGTCCCCACACACACACACACATACAGAGGTGTGAAATTGCTCATTGCACCAGTAGATGAACAACTGTAACAATGGCGAATAGCAGAGCTACTCACCCTTTTAGCAGCAACCCAACCTCATTCTCGGTCCAATCAAATGTTTTTGTATTCACCATTTTGAATGTAACTGTTTACATGCTCCAGACTGCATGTGCGACTCGTTGAAAGCCTCGCATGGTGTTGCCAGATATACAATAATCACCATTTTTATTAATGTAGTTTTAGGGTCCTTTCTTGTGCACATGTTCACAAATCACAACTAATCTTACGACCTCCCCCCTCCGAGAACGCCCACCTCACGCAGCGCATGTGATATTTTGGGTCAAAATACAATAATTTTAGAGTGACACTACGATAGTTTGTCATTTCCTATCTGGCAACCCCGCCTGGCATGGAAACTACAGCGGATTCAATGAGCACAGCAGTATCCATGTAAAAAAAAATTTTCTTGTTTATTTGCCACAATAAACATTGAAAAAACACTAACATTTCCTAGGATCATTCTCATGTAAATATGGCCTGGAATAGTATTGTCTGAAAACGGGTTCTAGAGTGAAGAATCCTTGAAATGTCACCCATGCATTTTTATGTAGACTTTCAAAACACCACCTCTTGAAAACAATGATGTCAGCTCTAACCTAACCTACAACCTGAAGGGTGTCGTGTTATCCGTGTTGTGTTTACATACGTACGCTCCACGCCTTGTTTTTTGGTATTTTGTGTGTTACTGTGGCAGCGTTACGGCGCCACATACAGGCCTGGCATGGCTACTGCAGCGCTTTGGGTTGTTTTTAGTGTTTCCGTGTGGATGAAGACATTTCTAGAAACGGTGGTGTGTTTACGAGGACAGTATCTGAAATGACGAACAAAAGAACTGTTTTGGAAAAATCGCATTTTCGTGTGGACAAGGACATAGTTTAGTTCTGACCTGACTGATTCGGTTGCAGCTAGTTTGATCCAAGACCAACGTGGATTGCTTCTTCTTAAAACAACTCCAGTTTTAAAAATGTTATAGCAATTCGTGCGAATGCTGTTTTTAAACCTATAAACATTTACTTATATGGAATTCTATGGTTATTTGCAAGCACAGATAACAGCTCATCACTGCGATCAGATCTAATCTGTGTAGTAGTTCAAAGAGAAATGAAGTACATTAATAATTGTTCCGAACTTTTCCACAGAACCGCACTTCAAAAGATTTGAAATCTTCAATTAAAGGCAAATATCGTCCTATTTTTAGCTTTTTTTTTTTGCTCCTTATCCATATCTCCTAGTGAGTGCATGCAGACAGGAGGAGTCATCCTCAGATTGGTGCTCGGCAGGGTGTGCGGCAGGATTCTACATGTGGAGGTTCCACGTTGTGCTGGTGTGAAAACAGCTGCCTTCCTAAATTCAGAGACCGAGATAATACCTGTTCCCGTGGTTAAATCTGATGGGTTGCTCCGCTTTGCGTTTGACTCCCAAAGCCTTGTTGGAGGCGTTAGGATAACAGAAATATTTGTGCAAAAATCCCACTTTGGAAAAACAAAATGCAATAGGTTTTGATTTACAGCATCTATGATTTAAAAATAAATAAATAAACCCAGCCTTACTGTAACCGGTGTAATAAACTGCAAATGAATTTGTTGTTATCATCAAGTTTATTCAGACAGATCGGTTACGGCACTTGAAAAGAAACTGTAGTTCAGATTTCTTCGTGAGCTGCATGAGAAATGCAGATTTGGGACAATGTGCAGCGTCACCTGGACCGAAAGCATCCTTTTGTTTTGTAGCAGCACACGTGATAATCCCAAAGTTGTAATATTCAAGACTGTGCCACCACTGGAGTTTTAAAAGTCTGTGTTCAGTAAACTGGAGTTCCTACTGAAAAATTACACAAAATAGCAACTAAACATTGACAAAATGCAATGATTATTTTATTCTTACAAACACAATTTCTAAAAATCAACTTATCTCCTTTCAGCAGAAAAAGCTTTAATTTCAGCAAGTAGCTGCAGAGAGGAAAAAAAAGGAAAATTTCTCTCAGAACATGCTGTACATGAGAGGCACATCACACACCGAGATGCCATATGGACGACAAGTGATAGCCACCGGGACAGCCATCAAAGTGGGTGTTACTGCAGCAGTGTCCTTGTAAATTTAGATCAAGCTTCCTGAGTCTTTAGAAACTCAACCCTGTGACAACGTGCACCCATGGATGGCATCCAAGAGATTCTGAGAAGCATTTCACACTAAATTATCACACCAGCCCCAAACAGCTCTTTGTCTAATATCAGGACAAAAAACAAAAGTAAAAAAAAGCAACAAAAAACTAGAAGGGCGAGGAAGAAGATAGAAGGAAAAAGTCAATGATCCATCAGTGCTGAGACATGGATTATCAGTTGTCAGCTGTGATTAAATGCTGCTGGCTGCAAGCTGTCAGGTATTAAGTGTTTGTGTAGGTGGCAAACGACATCCTGCCAATTATTAAAACTGGCAGGCGGGGCAAAAACTCATGAATATCTTACTTGATTTCTTAGCAAAAACTGAAATTGTTGGTCTTTCATCGGAAGACGTATACTTCTTTGTTTTAGAGATCAGTTCTGCAGAGCAAGGGAAATTTATAAAGGGGGGCAGAAATAGGAAAATAAATAAATAAAAATAAGGTTATCGTCTGCAGCTCAACAACATTTGAAATCTCTGTATAAACAGACAGAAGTGATGTTTGTGTCAGCATCAGATCAGTGCCAGGCAGACGCAACAATTGAGCCCCCAAACATGCAGCATATGCACGCTCGGCTGCATATTGCGAAAGCTGCCATTGATCCTGGGATAATAACTCACATGCCCCGCACTCTGTTATGGAAATTCCACATCTGATAGTAAGCTTTTTTTCTGGTTCTTTACACCGACAATGGATCCTATACACAATTTGAACCCTTTGATGTCCTTTGAATATCACAGGTGGATTCTGAGCTTATCTCGAGGAAAGGTTTTCGTTTCTCTCTGCTGAGGGAAAAGGACTGTAAATCATCCCTAAATCAAACACTTTGTAATGTATAATGCCTTTCATTAGCGTTGCTCTGATGCAAGGCGTTCCGGCAAGCCTTTGGTGGGGAATCCTCTAATGGGTTGAGTAGAAGATAGGAGGAAAGAGGCACGGCTGCAGACATAAATTCTCACTGAAAGACATTAACTGCAGCAGCCGACTGGTGCCTGTCGCAAAGGCACGACTGAGGAGGCCTATGAATCACCGAATTAAAGGATTCTTGAGTTTACACTTGGCTGCATGTCAGATCAAGAGGATACTAAAGGAAAATGGTGATGCTTTTTCTTGCTTTGGAGCAGAGAGTAGGAACATTTGTACACAACAGATGCTTGGATTTGTACACATTCATGAGTGCTGGAGAACTAGTCAGATCATTTGTTGACTTATTTAGTTATGTTGTCACAAAAAGGTAGCACAGTATCTTATCAGATCATTTGCATAAATGTGTGTCATGAAAATTTTGTTGCACTTTGTCACAGTTTGAGTTTGATTTTACCAAGCTGTGTCCTAGCTTAATCCTTATAGAAAGTATAAAAAGCTTCCAAGTAGGACGTTGTCACTTACTGAACACAAATTATCATATGTATTACCTTTGTAACAAACTGGGATTAAATTTGAATTTTTTTCAGTGTGAGAAGCTTTGGTTTTATCGTTGCAGTGGGTGTATGTATATGGCTATAATTATATTGTTGTTGCAGTTTTTCCTTCATCGCTCTGAAATGGTAAAATGCAGAGAAAATACATTTTCTATCTATGTAAACATGGAAGTTATAAAAAAAGGTAAACTAAGTAAGTTCTTTCATGTCTGGCTGAACAATGTGACTGATGCTGGTGGGATGCTGGGCAAATCTTTGAACAAAATGAAAGGATTGTTTGAAGTTGTGCAAAGACACAGATGCATTCATATTGTCTTGAGACTATTAACTATTGTGAATAGGTTAAGATATAAAGCCTTGGGTTTTTTTTCAGATTTACTGCTTAATTCTGCCACTTGTGCTGTGAGCTCTTTAATCATATTACATAAACAGTTGTTGGCATGATCAGAAAGACTAATTAAGAGCCAAATATTAATGTTTTAGAGTATTTGCAAGAAGTCATTAAGACTCTAATCTGAAAAAAGTGTTGAAATGTGCAAATTAAACAAAAATAAAGATAAGCGTCCTAAATTACGAAACTTATACTCTGGGAGTTAGAGAGGTAGTTTAGATCTTTTTAGTGAGGTTCTCTGGAAAGATTATGAACAGATAAAATCTTACCTGTTAAAGATAACTCCTTGAATGAACTCTTGAAGATATAGTTTATTTCTGATGGGATTGATGAGCTAAAAGCTACTCCAAAGAATATCTTAAAATAGTTCCAATCTCAAAAAATTCAGAGCAGTTCACACATACTCTTTTTTTTTTTTATAAACCTTTACATCATAAATTTCACGTTACATAATTACTCTAGCAGAAATATTAAATAACTCCTTTTGAAAGTTAGAACTTTCTCAGTAGCTCTTTGTCCTGGGGTCAACTGCATTGTCATGATGAATATATACAGAAATGACTTTAATCAGCGGTGCAGAAACCATCATCGGATGGTAAACATACAGCAGTGTGATAATGTCTGAATTGGCTATCAATCAAGTAAAGAAACAATTTCATATTTCATATTGTTAAAAAAATGAAAAACCCCTTACAATTTGTTATTAAGTAAAAAAAAGGAGGTTAGAAGCAATTCAGAATCAAAAATTGTGAGCAATTAGCCAAAGCCAAACACTATCCAGAATTTAACACGATGTAAATTAAGTATTTTTGGATCTTGACCAACACTAGGACCTCAAGGTCAGTGTATCTCTGTTTCTGCTGTTTCAGTTTTGATTATTTTTTATTAAATCAATGTCTGGCAACTTTCCTGACTTTAACTTGATACACTTTTTTTTGGAGACACCCTTCAAAGGGAGAAAAATGCAAGTAATTTGCAAACCAAATAATCACAGTAAAATTTTTATTTAGGATGTAAAAGTTTGTGAAGGTCGTGACCCCAAATCTTAAAAAGTACTATCCTGTAATGTACCACCCCTAACAACAATGACGTCTGTCCAGTGAATTATGGTATACCCAACCTAACTGACACCTTATAGTAAGCCTCTTTGTGAAATATATAGAGCAATGAAAAACTTTCTCCAAATCTAAATTACAAAAGCATAAAATAGCTTCTTATATATTTTTTTTCACCTTTTTGTCATCAAGTAAGAAAGTTGCTAATAAGTTAGAAGGTACATGAACTGGCTTTAAAGGTTACAGCTGACACTTCTCACAGTGTAACAACAGACTGATAATAGAAAATGTGTTAATAAAAGCATACTATGCTTCATTATACATATGCCATTATTGGAAAACAAGTGAACAGCCTAAATATAGACGGACATGGCGTCAAACAGCCAACCCTTGATAAAAAATTAAACAAAAACGTCTGGGCGTGAACGAGGTGTTAAGATGGCAAGCATTAAAAGCAATTCTAGATATCTTGATCATATCTAATATGATTTAAACTATATTAAGAAATTGTGGATCCTGTGCAAATTACCATCATAAACTGGTTGAAATTATATTAGGTTAAATGTTAGGAATTGATTGAGAATTCCACAAGTTCCAGTTAGAAACGTGAATATTGAAATTTATTAGACTTTCACTAAATTCAACGAATTGTCAAAATCTTGAGGTCTGGCTTGTTGTCTTTGATCTGAGATATTTTTTTATTTTATTTTATTATAGATAGAACATTTTTAAACTGTTTCAGGAGAGATGATGAGAGGAACTATTAGGATCACGGCTTTAGGAAAATTCTTAAAACTAAAGTCAAATTTTGGTTCTGAAGTTTTTGATTTAAGACCCCCCCAGTCGGGTGCAGTTATTTGAATTCCTCAGGAATCCTTCCACCTGAGTGATGAAGCTGACACGTCATAGATGAAATCCTGGCTGTTCACTCTGCACTCACTGGCAGTAATTCCACAAAGAGCATTAATTCTGCCAAGTAAAACGTGCCTTTTCTCAGTGGTGTGTAGATCAAACAATCAAAGTTTAACTTTCATAAACACCTGAAATATCTTAGTGAACCTAAATGACTATGTTTCACTGCAACCCTGACAGAAGCCAGCTGTGTTCCTTTGAGCTACAAAACTGACAAGAGAAACGATCTGAAATGTGGCCCATTTAATGAGGGAAGTAATGTCAGCTAATGTAGCATTGCTAGACTGACAAATTACAATCTGAGTGATAACAACCTCATATCACACTTTCCTCTTGTTAATACCCGCAAAGTAAACATGCTGAGCTGCATTTTAATTTCCTTTCTTCCATTTTTCTAAAGTCTACAGTCTGTTATAAGCGCTAGACTTTCTTAAAAGTGTAATTATCCGATTCCGAACAGGATATGAGTGGCTCAGCAGCTGAGAGCCTTTCCTTTAAGCCACCTAAAGCCCTGCTCTCAGATGAGTCATACAATAAGATCAAGCCAGCCACTTCAAAGTTGAACCAAGAGTATAAATAAGCATCGCATCAACTAGGTGGCACTGGTTGCCATGGCAATATGACAGCTGTCACCAGGGGTTGTGTTGACGATGGAAGTGGAGGGCATGCTGTTTTCACACCCCTTGCTCTGTGCTGCTTCCTACAAGATCGACGCCCCAAACATCACCCACATGCAACACCCAGAGCTTCTATCACCGACCCATCAACAGCACCCACTCACACATCTCACCCGGCTGCCACACAAACACACATGCATATAGACATTGCATTGGGAATCAATATTTCCTGGTCAATAAAAGACATCTGTAAACATCTTCAATTCTTTTCTCTCTGTCTGGGAGTCAGTTCACGCCGACAGTCTGACTCACTTGCTGGGACTAATCTTGTCAGGAGTGAATATGTTGACATGATCCTGACAAGCCAAAACTACTGAGGCCGGCATCTTCTGGTGAGATCTGATATTAAATTTGCTCCATGCTCTGTCTTTTTATAGAACAGACACCGAGTTAATGTTTTCTGTGGCCCTTGCGCTGTTATATATCTGTTTTTCATTTTTCACCAGGATGCAACACCTATAATAAACTGATAATTTAGATAGCAACCGAAAGTGAGAAGATATTTTCTGCTCTTTGGAGACTGATGCGACAGTTCGGGCTGTACAGTAATTAAGAACATTTTTTAAAAAGCAGTTTTCATCAGAAGAAGATGAGGAAACTTTTTAGCCAAAGCTTCCTATCTGAGAGTTACTTTTTGCTGCACCTAAAACAGTTTGTGTATTCAAAGGTTTTCCAAATGGGACCAATACATGTAAATCAATGGATATAGAGAGTTTTAAGAGAAGATGTTTATAAGCAAACTGGACCATGCTAAAAATCAAAACTAACTTGACTATTTCTTAGTTTAAGGCTCATTTTAACCTTTATTTTTTCTCATTCTATTTGCTCACAATTTTTCACCATTGGAAGGGTGTTAGGAGTTGCTTATACTGTAAGTTACGATAATATGTCCACACTGCATCTTCCATCACATTTTGTTTTGTACTTAATCACAACAACAAGAAAAAAGTTGAATGGATTTTGCAATTAGGAGAAATGAAACCAAATATACAAATTTTCAGAACATTATACAGAGTTGTTTTGATTGTTTATGTATGTTTACATTTGATATAAAGAAAGAGAGAGTTGTTTAGTTCCAATATGCTGCAGTCAGGTAATGTGGGCTTTGAACCTCAATTCAGCTACACATCTGCTGCAGCTGTCCCTAAAGTGCAGTCTTGCACTTTTGAAGCAATTGGTTCAGATCTGCACCTTAAATCTGTTCCTTTTTTCCTCCTTTATGCTTCACATTTCTACTACAATACATACAACTGAGTAGAGATTAGTTGATTAGGACATTTTTCAAAGACTTTCCTGAAAATCATGTCAGTGTTAATAGCTAATTCTGAAGCTGATATTTTTTGCTTTTGGTCTTTATGTTTAACTAGTTCATATTCAAACATATTGTAATGTACTAGATTTAGACAAATTGACCATCATCATACATATTTAACTCACACATACTGTATGATACTCATATTTTCAATGCTTTAAAAATTATACAGACCTGTAGTGATGATGCAGTCAGAGCAGTGACTTTATTTGGTGTGTTATGGGGAGCTGGTGTCTAATTCCAAAGGTCATTGTGCAAGAGGCAGGGTGCACCCTGGACATGTTGTCAGTCCATCACAGGGCCACATAGAGACAAACAAGACATTCAAGCTCTAATTTTCACCTACTGACAATTTGGAGTTACCAATTAACCTATCATGCATGTTTGTAGACTGTGGGAGGAAATCGGAGTATCTGGAGAAAATCCAGACATGCACAGGCAGAGCATGCAAACTTCACACAGAAAGGCTGGGTTTGACCCTGCTGCCTTCTTGCTGTAATGTGACAGCTCTAACCACTGCCCCACAAGCTGATAAAGTATAAAATTATCATGAAATTTCATTCAGTTCCCCTAGTTACCTGCTGCTGTTGTGCCAAAAAGAGCACCCTTTGTCGCAAAAAAGTGCCCCGTTGTGGGAAGTGCAAAAACACAAGGCAGTAGTTTTAACAACACTTTTCTACCCACAAATAATCTACATTGTAAAGGGTTTAGTATGCTCAAGTACAGACATTTACAATTATTTTAAAAATGGTCAAACTGATATAATCCACCAGTCAATCGATCTGCCTCTACAGTTTAGCCTTGTAGTTTTTGTGTAATCTGGCTAATAGACAAAACTAAGATGTAAATTATGATTAAAATTTAAACCTCTTCTACAGCCAATGTTTAAGGATGCAATGTTCAAAGCACGTTTTGAAAAGCTGCAGGAGTGTATAGAGGCAGGCAGCAGACTACGAGCAGCAGAATCCCAATTTCACTCATGTGTGTAATAAATACAACGAAGTGGTTGTACAGTGCGAGCCTCCTCCTACCCATCCCCACAGTCCACACTGCCCCTGCCCCTTCCACCTCATCATGAGATCAATTTATATTATGGCATAAGACAGACACACCAATGAACTGTAACAAGTGGCATCTCTGGAGAGAGCCAGAGCCACACGACTGCCTTAATTAGGGCTGAAAAATGGCAGGTTATTCCATCCCAGCACTCCCTGTTAATCTGTGCTACAGAGCCACACAGTCAACTCTGGCCCCAACTGGCAAATATTATTATTTCATCTTTGTCACAGCTGTGAATAGGCCAATGGGCGTGACAACCTGTGGGCAGGGTGAGAATTTTTAACAAAGCTTTACAGGAAAGCGCACACAGTTAGTACAGCCGACTGTTCACTGCTACAGCCACACATGCAGTATGTGACAGGAGCGTTTCCATTAATTAGGAATCAGGGAGGTGGTGGAGAACATATCTGAGGGGTAATGAGTCCACCCAGTCTGTTTGGTAACAGACAGTCGACACCTAGTTGTAATTCAAACTGTGTTTTCACATTCAAATGTCAACCCTCTCTCCTTCCCTTTGCTCTGTATGTGTTTTTGGGTGTAAATTTCATCATGAAATTTCCATCTTCCCTGGCTTCATTATGCAGTCTGAAGGTGTGATCCCACTGGTACACTTCAGTGTTGCTGAACAGAAGGTTGTATTTGAATGGGATGGAATAGAAATTGGAATTAGTGAGACATAAAAACGAAAACAAGCCCCGCTTTTCTGTGGAGGCAAGTCACTGGGTGAAGAAGAGGACAAAACATACAAATTTATCCCATTTAAAACAAACAGGATGTAAGAATAAGTTAGATTTTTACTTTTTTCAGTAAAATAAGATGAACCACACATGAAAACAAGTTCACATTTGAAATCCAGATCTCACCATCTATTTTTGTTTGATTATCTTCATGTCATATGAAACTTTTTTTTTTAATTATACTGTTTTTTTTCTATTCGTTTTTATTAGCTAGCATTATTTAAAAAACTGTCTTGCTAGCCAGGAAGTCATAAAACTGATGTCCTAACCAACAGAACATTTGTTACTTAATTATAGACCTGTAAACTTAAACGTGGGCTCCTTGTTCCTTATAACATCTGTATTTGAATTCATTACCAGTCAGGTTTTAAACTTGCTCGAAAGCAAAATAACTAATTAAATATTTGTTTACGCAAAGATTTACATCAGAGTAGAATTTTTTCTTAGCTCACTGCTGCTGAGTAAAACAAATATTTTCCACACAGCGTTTTTCATAATAGGAGTGATTTTACTACATTATCAAGTTTACACAAGCTCCAGGCTAAAGTAGTTCATTTTGACTGCATACATTTAAGCTTATATTGACTGAATTTATATGCTTCACATCAACATGCTCTATGGATAAGAACAGAGGCTTTTGTCAGCTGCAGCTTCTCACTTTACAATAGAGGAGCCCCTGGATACACCAAAGGGGATCTTTGCAGCCCAGCTATCATTGTGGTAAGGTAAGCAATCTGTCGTCAGCTGAGTAATTACAGACCTGCTATACCTTTTCCTCTTGATGATGCTGTCATTGGAAATGGCTTTTGCTAAGTCCCTCGGGCTGGTATGATTGTTGAGGAATGAGTTTGTTTTGGTTTTTGTGCTGTCGTTCATCAGATGGGGAGTGTACAAACTATCTGCTGAATTTGAAAGTTGAGATTTTGATGTTTCTCAAACAACAACTGTCAGAACATTATAGTAGGATTATAAACTCAAAACAATTACTCAAGTTAGAGTTTACGTCTAAACAGCCAACTGTATAATTCATTTTTTAAAAGTGTTTATTCCAGCAACTACAATGCCCTATGGCTAAAATTTTAGCTACATTTTAGTTCAGTGATACATTGGTATGCAGCAGAATAGGTTAAATTATTAATATGTTTGGAAATCGGTCTTAAATTAGCTATGAGTTGAAACAAAGAACACAAAACCTCAATGCGACAAGAAAGCAAGAACACTAAGAAAACATGGAAAGCTGCATGACCTTTTTGAAAAAAAAAGAACTACTATATGGTCAAGTAAAATGCACATAGGAACAAAAAAATGGTCTTTTATCGTTGCAAATGAAATCATTTGCTATTTTTGTTCACCCACCCATGAGCATAATGACAAACAACTCTGAAATATGAATGCAAATAACATATTTAAAATGGCCTAATAGCCATTTCCAATAAAATGCATCATTGTGATCAATTGTGCTTATTCAGGTCCACACGCCTCCTTTAGACTTTGCCTCTGATTGTATTTTCCAAATGCCAAGAGCAGACAAATCACCGCCACAAACACACAAGTCATCGGCAACAATGGGGCCAAATGCTTGGGGGAAATGTGATGCATGGACACAGCTTCTTTCCTGTTCTTTTAGTTCTGGAGAAAATTTCCATGCCCTGAAATTGCACTGGCTGCTGTTGCATAATATCAGAATACATTTTCTGCCCTGGTTTCCTGCATTATGATCACTTAATTAAACTGGGCAATGGTAAGTCCATCTAGAGTAGAGAGTGAATAAAAGAAACATCTTTAATGAATGGCTACATCTACAATTCTTGCTATTAAATCTTAAGGTTGTGTCTCCTACTAATGATGTTCTCAACCTAGCATAACCCCAAGCTGCAAAGTGGAAACTGAGCACAGTATAGTTGTTGTGAGAAATAGGAGTTTTTTTAATGGCTGTGCAAATCAGCAGGCTGTCTTTGTGTTTCAAGCTACAAGGAAATGTAGAGAAGAAAAAAAAAAAAAGAAAGAATGCAAGATCAACTTGATGTTTCTAGGTCTTACCTGTCCTGCCATGGCATTTTCACACAGGACTGTGTCATAGTCCATGGCAAAAACCGGGGCATTGTCATTTACGTCCAGCACTGTGATGAGAGCGATGCCTTTACCAATTTGAGTTGGATCTTCTGAAAAAGAAAAAGAGCAAAAAGAGCTTACAGATTTAGGCAGAACTTTCTTTGATTCTACCTTTACTTTTTCTTTTTAAATCTTATTTATGATGTGATCAAACCACTGGTAAAAGATTATTCCCTATGTGTTTTACTGAATCACAAAGAAGATAGTAAAAAGCAGTTTTGGAAAAGCACAGCATCGTCCCCCTCTCTGCTGCGAATCAGCCAGAACGATTAGACTCGATGAGGGCTTGTTGTCAGGGAAAGTTGTGTGTGTGAACGAGCCATCTTGCAGCTAGTTCTTCACGCCTTTGTCTGCTTGACACACACTGACGGTTAAATGGCTGTGTCTGAGCGCAAGACGATGATTTAGCTTGGCGTCGCCATGATGCCGGGCAGAGATGATGCTCTGACATTCGGGCCGGTTGATTTGATGGCGATAAAAAGGGCGTGCAGAGCCTCGGGCCACAGACTTGTTGTCATTGGCATGGTCTGGGCACAGCGCATGAAATGTGAGTGACTGCAGCTCAAATGCACAACAT
>JAOXNZ010000098.1:11201606-11221567 GCA_028566095.1 Kryptolebias brasiliensis | reverse complement strand
AAAAGTACAAGTAAAAAACAACTGATGACTCAACGTAAAAAAATGTTAAAATCAGGGACAATTTAGAAATAAAAATCCAGAATCATAGACTAAAATTATTAAAGATAGATGATAAAAGGTGCACATAAGGTGACAAGGACAAACAGTTAAAAGTGCCATAAACATTCCTCAGCATATCAATTTTAATTTTAGTTTAACTTGACATTTTAAGGGTAAAAACTACAAGTGAAAATGTATTTATTTATTTATTAACCTTTTTTTAACCAGGCAAGGGCCATTGAGATCACAGATCTCTTTTTCAAGAGAGGCCTGGGCCTGGAGGCAGCCTAACATGCATGTTTTTAGACTGTGGGAGAAAATCACAGGTTTCTATAAGAAAAGTGACAAAAGATATGTTTGTTAAAAGTTTTATATTTTCAGTGTTTAGTCTCTACTGGGGCCATTATGTGAGGAGTTTGCATGTTTCCCTTGTGCATGCCTGGGTTTTCTCTGGCTACACCGGTTTTCTTTCACAGTCCAAAAAAATGCATGTTAGGTTAACGGGTGACTTTAAATTGACTGTCGAAGTGGTGCGCGTTTGTTTGTCTCTTTGTGGACCTGGATAGACTGGCAACCTATCCAGAGTATAACCCACTTTTTGACAGCTGGGTTAGCTGCCATCCCCCCATGACCCTGAACAAGATTAAGTACAGAAGTGTGTATAGAAAATGGTTGAGTGAGACAGTAGTTTTCTTTGTCTTTTGTTAAGTTCTTTTTTTAGAAGATTGACTGTGCTTGGATATAATAAATAATGCCTGTAATATACTTTAGAAAATATCCAACAATCTGCGACTGGAGTTTTTGATATTACTTCATCTATAAAAAACCAATGAACATATCACTTAAGAGTGGAGAAGATGGTTCACACAATCCTTCAACTAGCAGTTAAAAAAAAAACAAACTCAAAATGAATGTCCATAATGGCTGTTGCTTTGTTTACAGTCGTTTCTCTAACTTCTGTGCCTGAAAAGTGCTGTCACTCCAAATAGTTTAGTAGTCTGATGGTTGATGAGGCAAATGTTAAGACATTGTCAGAAAAGTGAGCACAAGCAAGGGGACACTTTTCCCGCTAGGGAAGGCATCATCTGTCTGTCCCCCTGTCATGATTGAATGCTCTCAGAGAAAAACGAGAAAAAAGAAAGAGATGCAACAAACTGGAATCAAATAGCTGCCATTTGTCTTTTTTGCACCTGAACCACTTTATACAACAGCTTTAGAAGTGCGAAACCAACCTGTGGTACACAAACAGACACAGAAATGACTAAATTGTGAAACAGTTTTGATACTTTTCTAATCTCAACTTCATCTAATAACTACAAATATTTGTTTTTTAAAAAAACAAAACACATTTGACTAGAAAAAAAATGTCCTAATCCTTTGAAGGTAATCACTGGCACTTTCAAAGTGAATGATTTACCACACACTGTTTCATTCATTAAATGGTACGTATTAAAGATTCCTACAGAAAATGGAAGATTACTCATTAAGAACCACATAAGACCACAGCGCACAGTTCCTGAATAAATGAATCTGTGATTTGAACGTGTGCGTGTGTGTCGGGGGTTCTCATTCTTAGAGCTGAAAATTGAAGAATTTCTAATAATCCTTGAAATTACACACAGTAGTGCACATGACTGAGGTCCATTTTCATAAGGAAGAAAGAAGAAAGGTGTCTGAAGGTATCTCAAGTAGTAATGATGTATTTTTCACTCAAAGCTGAACCAATCAGCGTTTTAAATGGTCCACACTTATATAGTGCCTTTTAACCTTATCTAGGTTCTACAAAGCAATTTATATTAGGTTTCCCATTCATCCATTCAAAGAAGCACTGACTCAGTGTTACTACCACATAATTTCATTTATGAAAACTTTACACATGCATGCATTTTTCTCTTCAATCATTGTTGGGGTTTGGTGTCTTTAAGGTCCTTCTGACAAAGAGTGGCTTAACACAACCAACATTAGAAGTGAAAGATGGAAAATCAACCTTTTAAACAATGGATGTCTATTTTATGCACAATAGGTCCAGTATCGAGTAGAATAAAGAGATTTGTCAGATTTAGCAGTGTTTTAGCACGTTTTATTTGTTTTATAGTACAGCTGCAACTTTATGGTCGGTAGTCTTATCAAACTATATTGCACCAAAAGAACAAACTATTATTTGAAAGTTGGCAGCAATGTGGTGATTATTTTGGGAGCAGGTGAAAGCAAGATATTCTTCTTGAATGTTGGTGGCCACAAAGCCTAACAAAATAGGACAAACCAGGCAGGTAAACACAAAAAAATGTTATCTATAATAAACACTAAATTTTAAAATGCTTATTGAGTGGATCTGGTTTCCTTTTACTTTTTTAGCATCACTATAGCCTATTTTACACAAGACTCGCAAGCCAGGCAAAAACACTTTCTTCACATCTTGGTGTGATTTATAAAACAACCAAAGTGGCATGAAGGGTTGAAGTCAATTTGCTGATGTTATACCTTTGAGCTGCCAAGAAGGGGTTTAGAGAACCTAAACAGTTGATATATTCTATATGGCCAAAAATAATTTTAGGTGTTTCCGTTCGTATTTGAGCTAGTCCCCTTATTTCCAGTGATGGCCAGTCTTAATGTTTGAGCATACTAAGACATTTTGGATGATGTAATGGTTCCAACTTTGTGGCAACACTTTGGCTAAGGACCTTTTATGTTCCAACATGACTGTGCCCTAGTGCACAAAGCAAAGACTATAAAGATATGGTAGATGAGATCAGTGTGGCCAATATATTGTGTAGAAGAGTAAACCAGTTTGAGGGTGTGATGTAGTGATGTCAGCACTACATCTGTGTGACCAGCAGACCAAGAGACTTAAAATGGGAGATCGAATGCAACTTTGGTGTGTACCACTTCACATCAATACTGTGTAGTTAACCCCTTGCCTCTTCTGATTCTGCAATTGCCGGTTCAGTGAATACATTTATGAACAACCAGATGCAGCTTAAAGACAAGCCTGTCTTTGCGATCATATTGCAGAGCTGTTTTGTGAAAAGGCTTGTTGATTCTACTCATGTAATTGGTAGCTGTTTTGCCTGAAATATATCTGAAACTAAAGCTATACTTACACGAGTAAACTGAATTTCTAGCTTTTTGTTTGTAAAAATAACAGTAGAGCATTAAGAAACATGTAAGAGGTGGAAACATTGTAAGAAGAACTGATCTGATTATCAACTATGACTTAATCATATGCAACAAAACAACCAATAATATTTATCCTGGATTCCATGAACCATGATTTATAAATCATGACATCATTCATACAGGTAATCTCTTTAAGGATGACACTGACGGACACCACACAATGAAAATATCTGTTTCTGGATGTTCCTTTTCCCCTTTCACATTCAGAAACTGGAAAAAGTGAGTTGTTCTGCTGTGAATTGAAACCTTTTTCAAAGTGCTCTGATCTGATGAGGACAGATGCATGGTATTACTGTATTTAGTTCAGAGAGCAACTCTCATACAACAGGACACTTAACCATCTTCTTCTAGCACATGGTGCGTGTCTGACAGTAAACTAGAATTTTATTCATTTGAATATGAATGTAGTTTGACTGATAGACATCTTTGTGGGGGTTTTGGTTGTTGTTTTCACTAGCATTGATTTAGATTTTAAGGTGTTATGATAAGTAATGTTTGATCTTTAAATGTGATCATTTTTTTTCCATTCCACTTCCACTTGCTTGCCTTTTTATGCTTGTGAGGCCACCTGACCCATTCTTTATCTCCACTCACCTGTCTGCCCCCAGGCAGGCAGCCTAGCATTGTATTTGTACACCTCTGCCTGTCCACTATGGGCTCATCTACTTTGTACCTCATTGTCTCCTCTCTCCTCAATCTTTCTAAGCTCGACTTGGAAATGTCTTGAGGGATGTCTGGATTCCTGAAATGCACCCAGAGGAGAGAGGATCAAGGAGCGAATAAAGCGGGGACATACAGGTGCGGATTTTGTGGAGGCCTTTTTGGCATCTGAGATGCATGCAGTTATAACACATCAGTCTTACACTATACATGCGCTTTGCCTGCCCAATGTTAGGAAAACCAACAACATGCAGTATCACTGAATATTTTCATAAGAATTGTGATAAACAAATGTCTTCTTCGTCTTGCACCTTTTCACCATCAAAACATAACACTTTCTATGTGCTTTACCATCTCAGGCGCTGTCATCTAAATTAATTGTCAGCATCTAAAACTGTCAGGGAACATCTCTATTTTTGACATACATGGAATTTGGGAAAATATTGACCTACTAAGCACGTCTTTACAATATTAATATCGCACAGATAAAGTAGATATAGTGATAAAGACAATCTTTTGATATATTGTGTAATTCTAACGTACTGAAAATGAATAAGGGATATACCTTTAACATTTGAAATCATCTGAAAACAATCATAAGGGACAATAGTGTTAACAAAAAATACAGCATTCCTACGTGACAAATCCATCGGTTTAAAATCATGCTCTGATATAAGCACAAATCTTTTAAAATGCCATTTACCTTTGCTTCCTTTGTCTGGGTCTTCCTTCAACACTAAGTGGCCACACAGTATTTACCAGTGCCTTTGCTTTTCCAACTAAGCTTTCTTTACATTTGTAACCAGGTTGGGCCCAGATTATTAATTTGCTTGTAAATAACAGTTGTGACGAGCTTTTGCCATTGTGTCCTCATGTTCATTGCTGATAAAAGTTCTCAAACTGACATTCTGTCAAATAGAAATTACCATGAAAAAACTATATTCGGCTGTGGTCAGATTACTTATTTATTGTAATTATTTTCACAATTACTGAAGCATAAACGCACCTGTTCAAATAAACATTTTTTTATTATTATTTATTTTTTCTTAAAAAATTAGTTCAAAATTGCTCTCACCTGCCATGGTTAAATTAGAGCAGTTTGATCTTTTTTTTTAAATTAATAACAAGTTTTCTTAATTTGTTGAGGCAATCCTTTTATTTTTATCTTTTAAAGTTAGATCAAGTGTGTCATTCCATAACTGTCAAGTGAGACTCAATTATAAAATTAGGCACGTTTTTTGTTTTTTCAAGCATTTCATGATTAAGAAATATAAATCAATAATAAATTCGGGAAAACTATTATTTGATCATAATCAGAAGGTTGGTTGGCTTTTTCATTTTGCTGAGGGTCTGTCAAAGGTACCGGTAGATTCTGCTTTCAGTACAATTGTGGATAAGTAGTAGGGACGGTGACAACTGAGCAGTTCTATTGGCTTAAATAAAAGAATATCACATGGAAATTTAGGAAAACCAAAGGGAAACAAAGTCAAAATGAAAACATAAAAAAACAAAATCCCCAAAACACACCCCAGCTCAACTAATTTCTATCTCTGCTTTAATTTGAGCTATGGCTTTCAGGAGAGTCTAAGTACAAAGAAAAGCCTTACATACACAATTAACTTTTGTTTAAACAGAAGACAATTAAAGAAAAGTGGACAACTAAAGTCGGAAAACTGAAAAATAAGACCCCATTGACTATCAGTTGCCGTTAAATGTCAAAATGAAAACATTTCCACAGGGCATTTGATTTCCTTTCTCCACTATCCTTTACTTGTCATTACATGCCCTCTCCCACTTGCTTGCTTTAAGTAAATAGCTCCGTTTTGTAAATTATAGTGAGATGTCCACGTCTTTTCTCTGAAGTGATGCGGGTCAATAAAACAATAATCTTTACTTTGCTTTACGAAGCATGCCATTTCAGCACCACATCACATAATAAACAGCGGGATGTTTTCGCATGGCACTGAGAAGTTATCTGTTCCCTTTTTTTATTTTAATGCTTTTACACAGAGAATTTAGTTTCAGCTCTGGGTTTTATTCATTTGCTTTGTTTATCTGTCAAATCCATCCATCTATTCATTCATCCATATACAGTATAACCCAATTAAGGAGCCCCACTCTGAACATTGCTTGCTCCCCTGGTGACAAGTTGCATCAGATAACTGACTTCAATCCAGCATAGCTCTCTAAATACGAAATAGATGCAAACAATTTTTTCCCCCTTTTCTACTTATGCATCCTTGTTTTGGCCTCCTTAAGTATTCAAAACAAGATGAGCTGAGGAGAAATCTGTGTTAAGAGTTGGGTTATTATAAAGCTGCAAGAGATGGCTCTGAGAACAAAAAAGACGTTAAGTTTGTGCAGCCAGTGGTGAGACAAATGGATGTTCTCACTACACCACAGATAAGCTCCACACACTACAGATGCACTGATTTAATATCAACTCAGTGCGCTGGGCCTTGAGAAATATTGCCAGTAGTTAATGATGCTATGATTTCTGATTTCAGAAAGCTAAAAAAACTGTATAACAGTAACATGTTTCTCCTGCTGCCTTGCCAGAAGCACACACACACACACACATACACACTTCACACCAAGCAACACTGCTAATCCACACGGAGGATGTTTCAAAGCTGGTTGTTTGTCTGCTGGGTGCCAGCTGCCCTCCCCTCCTCTCTTCGCTCTCTGTCTCTGTTACCCCATGTGGCGCTGGTGTCATTCCTGGGGAGCGGTGATGATTAAAACCCTTTTGTCGTTATCGCAGCACGGCCTCTCACTGCACCGTGACTCCTTGCCTCCGGTGCGAGCCAGACGCATTGTAGCCGCGCATTCATCTCGCTGTCTCCACACCACTGGCGGCAGACGGGTGGGCCACGCTACCCGCTAAAGCCTGGATACTTGACATTTGTCTTGCAAGGAGGAAATAAAAGCGCTGGCTTCAGAGGAGCCCTTTGGCTCCGCGCGCGGCTATGAGATCTCCTGATGAAGGTGATGAACACTTAAACATGAAGGGTGCAGCATGTGATTTGCCGAGCCCTCGGGCGGTCCACTTACAAGAAATAGATTCTTATAAGACACAAAAAAGTGGCCATACAAACAGGGAATAAAACCTGCAGCCTGGGTAGTTTATTACAGAGTGACATTCAAGCATCATGCTTTAATCACGAGTCACTATGGCTACCAAGGGATCCGCAAGTGTGAAAGAGCCACATGGTGCTACGGCACAAAAGGCTGAAGTGTCAAAGGCATACATCATGGTGGCCAATGTGTGACAGGAAACTAGATCCAACTATTTGTAATGTTAGAATAAGAGGAAGTGTGTCTGTGTGCGCTGTTTGTGATCAGAATTAAAAAGAGTTTACCTCCAGCTCTATATTACCTGCCTGAACAGCAGAAGGCAGCCAGATTTATCTCTAGCCTTCAGCTGTAATGTTCTTGATTTAGTTCAGTCACCACGGCAACAAACCTGTGCAAAGCCACAACAGCACAAACATTTTCAAAAAGATGGTTGAGAGTGGCACACACAACCAGGCCAAATTGTGTGTAGTTTAGATATGAAAATATTTTTGCCAGAAAAACATTGTAATGTAAAAAGGACAGTGGTCTAAAGGTTTATAACAATAGCATTTGCATGAACTGCTGTGATATTGTTTAATGCCTACCACTAAAAAGCAATGAAGTTTTTGCCTGTGTGTGCATGTGTTAGTGATTCTGTCTCATGAACCACTGGACAAACTTTTAAAAAAAACTGGCAGAAAGTAATCATTGGATGGACACTACAATTTAGTAACGTTTGGAGTCAAGCCAATTCTAGATGGCCTTCACAGCCAATTGACATTCTCCAACAAAAAAAGGGCTATAACTCAGTCAATTTTATAGATATTGAGCTAAAGTTTGATGTGGTAGTAGCTGAGAGTAATTTAGTCCAGGCTTGTACCACAATTGAGACTAATTAGAAACTTACAAAGACAGAGGCACAACGCTCATTGCACAACACTCAATCTTGGACTGCTGACTAAATGCTGGTGTCTTAGCCCCAGAGTGTATTTTGAGATGTATCAACAGCATGTTACCAACCTAACAGCTACCACGAACAATGCAGTCTCTTTCACAGCCTGTGTGAACACAGTATTTAACAGCTCGAGAGAGTGACACCATTCAGTGTACATTGACAAAGAATGAAAGAACCACTCAACACTGTCATTATAAAAAGACATGAATACATAAGCAATAAAGCAGATACTCACTCAACAGACATAAACATGCTTTTCTTTGATGCATTTCTATTGATGTTTTTCATATCAAAAAGCTAAAGTTTGATGTGGTAGTAGCTGAGAGTAATTTGCAACACATATTCGGAGCGTGACATCTCACAATATTGGATGAGATTCTGCATAATGTTGTTTTCATGATTTGACTAAAATGGCTACAATTCATTTTTGAACATAAGATAATCTTAGTCTAAAAGTCTGGCATGAAAGGCAGCAGTTGGCATGCATTCTTTCAAGGAAAGCAAGGTCATTATTTTTTTGTTGTTTTAATAAAGCAGCAATTCACTTTGGTCTTGGTACTGATTGGACTAACCATTCGCTCAGCAATACAGTCAGAATCATACTCTATTTCTTCAAATTAAGGTAATTCAAAATGCTATCTACCACAAGTAAGAAATTAATTGTCCATAACATTTCATAGAACCAAACTTCAAAAGATCTGAACTTTCTTTTTAATATTATAATCACAGCAATCCTGTCCTCCTCTGACCTCAGTGTCAAACATCCACAGCTACGGAACACACAAGGATCGGACTTGGCCTTTTTCTTTATTTAACCAATTTCAGTTTAATTAGATTCCTAAAGTGGGAAGAGACAAAACTGAGTCTATCAAGGCTCCTTCTACCTGAGTGCCTGTCATTTTCACGTCATCCTCGTGTCATTTTGAGCTGCATGCCTTGTCACATCTTAAATACTCCCCTCAGGATGTAATTAATCCTCTCATTCAGGCACCTGCCATTTCAATGCCACCTGAATTCCTCTCTTGTTTTTCCAGCTATTGGAGTTTACATGCATGCTTAGCCGTGCTAATGTGCACAGATAATTGTCTCTAAAGGACATATCAGCAAGATGTACAGAGCAGAAGGCAGCTGTTTGAACCTCCTTGAGCCTGTCATCAATTAGAACTCAGTCCTTGACAGTGTTACCATTTCAGCTTCACCTTCAAACTAAACTGCAGGTAATCAGTCAATATATATTACAAAATGCTGTCCTAAGTGAGCACCTTTAGGCAGAGCAACTTATGTATTTTCCTTGACAATATATGCTGCTCGGAAGTTACTGGAGCTATTCAGGATTAAGTACTTTTCCCAAGGGCACCTTGCGGATTCAATTTGGGATTAAGAACCGAAGTAACTTGTTTGAAAAAAAGAGAGCCAAGATGCTACCAACCTAACACAGGGTCACACTCATTCCTCCCTCAACCATTAGCCCTCTGCCACTTAATCGGCGGTGCAGAATTGCAGCGAGGAGCTCACACTGTATTTGAGCACCGGCACTTTGTCAACGTCAGCCGGGGCTATGGTCCAGGCTTGTACCGCAAATGGGACTAATTAGAAACTTACAAAGACAGAGGCACAACGCTCATTGCACAACACTCAATCTTGGACTGCTGACTAAATGCTGGTGTCTTAGCCCCAGAGTGTATTTTGAGATGTATCAACAGCATGTTACCAACCTAACAGCTACCACGAACAATGCAGTCTCTTTCACAGCCTGTGTGAACACAGTATTTAACAGCTCGAGAGAGTGACACCATTCAGTGTACATTGACAAAGAATGAAAGAACCACTCAACACTGTCATTATAAAAAGACATGAATACATAAGCAATAAAGCAGATACTCACTCAACAGACATAAACATGCTTTTCTTTGATGCATTTCTATTGATGTTTTTCATATCAAAAAGTGATCCAGTTTATTTTATCTAACTGTTAAAGTGATTTAGTTTTGACCACATGATCTGTTTAAAAAACGTTCAAGCCAAATTATTATATAAACTCGTATACTATGAAGTAAACCATTTTAACCAGGTTATGCATCATAGTGTATTTTTGACTTATTTAAAAAATAAAGCAGACTCTGCTTATATCAGCCAAGACACTTTAATAAATTTCATTTACATAC
Source organism: Kryptolebias brasiliensis (assembly GCA_028566095.1). Lineage (NCBI taxonomy): Eukaryota > Metazoa > Chordata > Actinopteri > Cyprinodontiformes > Rivulidae > Kryptolebias > Kryptolebias brasiliensis. The sequence continues at coordinate 11,211,514 of JAOXNZ010000098.1, read as the reverse complement.
AGAATATTACACATGCTGCATCAATACACAAATCACAGATTTATGTATAAAGTCCCATTGAACCATGGATGGTTCTCTTTTTAATGTTTAGTTAAAGTTAACATGTTTCATTTTGTAACTCAAGTTTGACATGGATGATTGCTGGTAACAAATTGCAGAATTCAGTTTCAATAACCATAGATATTTTGCAAAAAATCATTTAAATGTAAACGTGATGGTGGTATAAGGGTTTATAAAATAGTGATTCTATGAAATGATTTTTCAGATAAGACTTGTTTTATAACTGCAGAAATCTACTTTGGTCTTACCCCTACACAGACTAGCCATTAGCTTGTCACCCCTATGAAACTTTTGCTTGATATTCCAAACTAGTTATGTTCTGAGTGATTTTTTTTTCTCTGATATCTCTAAAGAACATCATTTCAGAAAACCCAAACTATCCCTTTAAAGCAGAAAATTTGTCTGTTTTAGTGTTTCTGACAGGTGGTAATTTTCAGTTGAGTTTTAATGCCAAAGTCCACATTGCTGTTGTACTGCACTGTAGTCAGCTGATGTGATGTTTCCTAAACTTTTATTAGAAATTATAACATTTGCTAACAGACACTGTTGCAGAAAGAGTTATTTAAAATAGATGTCTGAAGCCTAAATTTGTATTTGAAGGTGGTTGAATTGCTTTAAAAGAGTGTATGCAAAAGTCCTAATCTCTATCATCATTTTTTAGTTTTTTTTTTCTCCACCAAAATAAATAAATAAATAAAAAACTGCTGTGAGTGCAGCTTTTATTTTAGTTCTTTTCCTCCTCGTCCTGAAAGTTTACAGCGGAGCCTCATATAACATGGGCAAATGGAAGGGGAATTATGAGAGTGAAGTTATGGGAGAGTGAGGAGGAAGTTATTGGGCACATACTGTACAGCCCATGGATGTGCTATGAGTTTTAATGCATCCATGGGCTTTTCTTTACTCTCCTGCACAGAATGAAGAAAATTTAAAGGTCTTTTGGTGTTCAGACTCTGCGCTCTGGATCATCACAAATCTTTTTCATGTATTTTGCTTCTTTTTACTGCTTTTTCTACATCTGTTATGCAACAAAGCTAAATTGTTGGATAAATCACTGCCATGTGATAAACTATAATTATCAGATTTTACAATAGCATTGTTCTCTGCGGGTGGCACAGCAGCGTAGTGGTTAGAGCTGTCGCCTCCCAGCAAGAAGGTTGCAGGATTGCATCCTGGCCTGGGGCCTTTCTGGGTGGAGTTTGCATGTTCTCCCTGTGCACACGTGGGTTTACTCCGGGTACTTCAGTTTCCTCCCACAGACCAAAAGTTAGGTTAATTGGTAACTCTTAAAATTGTCCCTAGGTGTGAGTGAGAGTGTGAATGGTTGTTTATCTCGTTTGTCTCTATGTCTCTCTGCGATGGACCTGTCCAGGGTGTCCCCCGCCTCTCGCACAGTGACTGCTGGAGATAGGCACCGAATCCCCACGACCCGGAATAGAAAAGCGGGTAAAGAAAATGGATGGATGGATTGTTCTCTCCTGTTTATTGATCAGCTGAATGTATGAGATATTATCTACAATTGTATACACAGTGAGGAGGCGAAGTTCAGTAATGTGCAATCACTGGAGATATGTGTTGAGAACTGTTCAAAGTTCCAGGTGAAAACTCAGCTAAAACTTACTAAAATGAACCTCATATCAGATTGAAAAGAAACCACTGCAGCAAAACCCTGAGTGCATTAACAAAGTGTTGGCTTTTACTGCTTATGAATAAAAAGTTTTTATATTTATATTTAAAACAGGCAAAATTCAGCTTAAAATTCAATAGGGAAATGTTTTAAGAGCAAGGTTTATCATTAGAAATGCACATTCTGTGACATTGTTTTAGTGCCACAATTTCAACATAGCTGCTGCATATTGAAGCGATTTTCAAGGTTCACGTAATATTTGCAACAATTGTGCCTTTTATGGTTTTGTGTTGCTCAGTTGACCTGCATGCAGACTCTGCCCTGCTGCTCCTCCTGTTTAACAATTTGTGCAACAACTGACAATGATAGAAAAATCAGACTGTTCATGACCAGCTGAAACAACACAAAACACCCTGGCACAATTTCCAGTGTTTGTTTGAGAGTTTATGCTTGTGTCCTACTAGCTCTGGAGATAACTGGGAAAATCATAGATATTTGGGTTGTTTCTTGCAGAGAAAAAGATCCAGATTTTAAGACTTTTCAGACCTTGTGAAACTGTATGACTGATTAAATAAATCTTCCAGCTGTCAATCTTTAATTTTATTGTAGATATGCAAGGTGGCTGGAGATGTAGTCCTATTCAGCCTTGTGAGTAGTAAATCACTACCAACTGCATTGTAATTACCTTAACGCCTAATGGCCCTACAAACTGAACCTCCTTTGACTTTGTTCTTAAACCTTTTATAAGAACTGTTGCTTAAATTGGCTAATTTTAAAAGAAAACAGTTTTGAAGGGGGCTTCTGTAAATGGTGCATTGGTTTCAAAATGTAGAATCAAAGTTTAGAGAAACTTAAAGAACAACAAAAATAAGGTCAGATTTTATGGTTGGGATACAAAACACTAGTCAGAGAATTGACGGGGGCTTATTAGATCATTTCTGCCTATAAATGTGTGGAAAAAAAACTTAAATAGGAGGCAAGATTGTGTTTTTTTTCTGAGGTGAAACAGTGAACCTTTTGTAACTTTAACAAAAACCTCCGAAATATGTAAGAATAATAACAGTGACATGCTACCTGCTTAGTTCAACACAATACATAGGTTAACAATTCCTCATCTCACCTTACAAGTTGGATTTCTCTCAGTATGTACATTGTGCCGCGTGTTCACTTGAAAATGTACTTAATACAGACTGAACCCTGCTGAGCATCACACTTGACTGTGGACGAACACAGACCACTCAAAGCAAGTAATTATACCCCATTAAAGCTTTCCAAACACCAACCTTGGGGATTCAAAGAATCCACTTAGCTTAATGAAACTCCTCAGTTGAGGCTGTGAAAGTACGAGCGCTGGTCATTGAGCTGCGAGTCTAAAAAACATGATATGAGAATAATGGGAACTTTATGGTGCAGACATGCCGTTTGAACATCATTTATGTAAATGTCTGCTCTCAGTCTAATTGATATTGATCTAATGAAATCTCATTCAAGTGTCATCAATGGGTGCAAGTGTTCTCATGAACTTTGTTAGAAGCCTTGAACAGCCAGAGGCGAGTGATCACATTTTCATCAGTCCTGTTAAAATATGTCTGCCTGTCTGCCGGATCATGACTTAAATGAGCCCCTGAACTTTTTTAACAAAAAAAAAAAGTCTTGTATTTTTCATGAAAATACAAGAACAGGTGCTACAAAAATAATGATAAAACAGGAAACAAGCAGAGAATCTTTTTTCTAGTCGTATAAGTGTTTTATTTCCCCAAGGTGGTCCTTCTTGAAAACTAAGATGAAGATTAAGGTAACTAAGTGAACAAGTCCTCATATTTCTCTCTTCATTAAAGTGGTGTCTCGTGTGTTTTCAGCAATAAATAAAAAAGTAAAATTCATCAAACCTTTAAATAAAACACTGCAGAATGCTCCCTTGATGCACAAAATGCTTTTGTTTTTTTGACAAAGGTTGTTTAGGTTACTCCTGTCAAACAACAACATGTCTAAAATGCTTCGCTGCTTCCAGTCCCGTCAGGAGTCACACCTCTCTAATGTCCATCCATGCTAACTCAGATATTGGTATTGCATCTCATTGTCAAGAGATCCAATTACTTTCTGCATAAATGCAAAGAGAGGTGGGAATAATCAGTTGTGGTCAGACAAAGACTGGCAGCTGAAAACCGTTATTCTGGCAGAAGCCCAAAGGCTGTATTTAGAAGCACGTTTTGATGCAAGTGTGTGCGTTTTATTTGACAAGTTAATAAACCTGCCACTGTCCTACAGAAAGACTACCAATGTGGGATTTATCTGCATTTCAAACTGCACTCTTCAACTTCTCATGCTCGCACCTTTTTTTCTCCAAAAATAACTAAGTAAACTTTGATGTTTTAGTGCCACTCATGTTCATTAAAAAAGTTTTCAGAAAAAAAAAGAAACTCACTGTGCATTAACTACTAGTACCAAAATGCACTGTAATTACTTCTAAAGCAGCTGCTGAATTCTACTCAAAATGATCCAAAGTGAGAAGAAAAAGTCATAATACAAACACTATATGTCCAAAAACTCTTTTGCCAACCTGTTAACGGTTTAATTTAGGAGTGTCAGTCAAGGTTTAAACACCTGAATTCTAATGCTTCAGGGTATCAAGACATTTCGGACAACATTATGCTTCCAACTTTGTGGCAACACTTTGGGGACAGCACTTTTCTATTCCAACATGACTTTGCCCCAGTGCACACAGTAAAGACTATAAAACCAAGATTTGATGAGTTCAGAGTGGAAGAACCTGACTGGCCCGCACAAAGCCCTGATCTCAATCCCACTGAACACCCTTGGGATGAACTGGAATGAAGACTGTAAGCTAGACCTTCTTGTCCAACATCAGTGCCTGACCTCATAAATGCTCTGCAGAATAAATGGGCGAAAATTCCCACAGAAACACGCTAAAATCTTGTGAAAAGCTTTTCAAGAAGAGTGGAAGCTGCTATAGCTGCAAAAGGAGGACCAATTCCATACGGTCCCTGTTGATTTGACGGTCAGGTGTTCTTATAGTGTATACTGATCTCTGTCCAGAACGCATGTAGATGTGTGAATCCCCATTTGAGCATTTGTTGTTGTAAAGGCGTCTAGGCAAAATTTGAGTAAATACAGCCTAAAGGTGAAAGTTTTACAAATATCTTCATCTGATTTTAGATCTGCAATTAGCCACGATTGGTAAAAAAATAAAAACAAAAGTAGTAGTCTAGCAAGGATCAAAGACCGGGATAAACTAAGATTTATTGAAGCTTTGTTACTGGTTGAGGTTATAGAACAAAAAAATGAAGTATAAATTCTAAAGGAGGTAAACGAAGAACTTCATAAGGAAGGTTATCTCTGCATTTTACACAATAATTAATTGACTCACAAAAGTTTGATCTTCTAAGCCACTTGAGGAACTTTTAATCAAAGACTTACTTAAAGGTTTCAGAGCAACTTGTAGTGCATAAAGAGTCCCCAATAACAAGCTTTTTCCCCCCACTTAGGGCATTTATGGTATATAAAACATGTAAAAAGTTTCTCCAAAACGTGTTAACATGGAAATGTTCACAAATGAAAGCTGCAGTCGGAAGCTTCATTAGCTGAAATGCACCAAAAAGTGCAACAAAAAAAAAACAGAACTTAACCGACATTTTATGAGCCACAAAATAGGACACAAACCATGGGTCTTTGGTTTGTCACTGAACTGACAATTGAAAGTATTAAGTTTTCAGGATAAGGAAACTGCTGAAAACTAACAGTTGTCTCAGTCATATGTGTCAAACGCTGTTCCTCAGGGGCTGCTCTCCTGCATGTTTTAGATGTATTCTTGCTTTAAAACACCTAGTTTTAATGAATGACTTGCGGACATGCTTCTGGAGAACTTGATGATTTGGTGAGCATTTGAATCAGGACAGGACAGGACAGTGGCCCTTGAGGCCTGGATTGTGACTCCACTGGTCTAAGTAGTCAAGCCGCTATTTGTGTTTTATCATATTCTGCAAAGTTTAAATCATTTACCGTGTCTTCAGAATGAAAACAAGGAAAATGATTCTCTAACTTTGTTAACTTAAATGATAGTCAGTGAGGAAATGCAACATATAGTTTACATAAGATAATATTCAGTTATCAAGTGGACCAAATATGCCTTTGTCAAAAGACCTTAAGGGTTATAAAGAATTCTAGACTTTCATGCTGTTCAAAGAGTATTTTTTTAAAGAAACTCACCTGTTTCTGTTCTCCTTTTATTTGCACCAAGGTCCGTGCCTGTAGCGAAAAACATCCCGATAACAAATACACTGAACATTTTGTTAAATTCAAAGATTGCCATTCGACTTATCACTTTACTTCTAAACTTAGAACAAAAAGTAAGCAAATCTGTGTTTGGTTAATTATTTCTTTGTTGTAACAATGCTTTTTGACAATAAATCTTATACTGTTGGAAAGCCTGTTTATTTCCCCTTAAATGGTACCACATTTGTTAGGAAAATGCATTTGTGGATTGAGCAGCAGAATATGCCAATGCCAAAAATCTCATTCTCCTACCGACTCTTGTTTGGTGTTGTTTATTGAAATGAAAAAATAAAGTTTGAAGAAACAAGACATTTTGACAATTTATTCATTTATTAAATAGGGCCTGAGAACCATGTGGAAGAACTATGCACAGTCACAACAGCATGGCACCTCCTCGTCATACTGACCACCAGATTGGTCACACACTACTGTGAAATGGCATCCCATTCGTTAAAAAGCATTTGTTGTAAGTCAGCCATTGTGGTTGTGTTGGTCACTCTGGAACAAACAGCACATTTAAGTTGATCCCACAGGTGTTCAAAGGGGTTGAGGTCAGGACTGCAATCAGGCCATTCCATCCTCCCCAATCTTAAATTCTGGAGGTAGTCTCTGATAAATCCCGCTCAGTGACTAAAAGTCAATAGTGGAATAAGCTATTTGACACTAGCAGAGTTTTGGCAAGTTTTTCAAGGGTGCAACCAACATACTCAACTCTGATGCTCAACTTATAAATATTCCTTACAGATGTTGCACCATTTAAGGGGAAATTAACAGGCTTTTCAATTATATAAGATTTATTACCAAGAAATAAGAAATAAGAAGAAATACTTGACCAAACACAAATTTCCTTACTTTTTGTGCTATGTTTACAATATGACTGATATATGCATTTTCTGAAATTATTGTTAGCTTACCACTTATAACTCTTGTAACTTTTTTGACACTAGGCTGTCGGCCGACAACCCTGGTTACTTTTGTGATGGAAGGCTGCATCTCAACGGTCTTTGTCATTTTGGTCATTGAAGACTCACCCTCAACAATCATCTCTGAGGCAGTTGGTTCTGCTTCGATGACTCTTGTTACCTTGGTCTTGGCTGGCTGCCCCTCAATAACTCTGGTAACCTTGGTCTTGGCTGGCTGCCCCTCAATAACTCTGGTGACCTTGGTCCTGGCTGGCTGCACCTCACCAACCCTGGTAACTGTAGTCTTGGCCTGCTGCCCCTCAATAACCCTGGTGACCTTGGTCTTGGCTGGCTGCCCCTCAATAACCCTGGTAACATCAACGGTTGGCTGTCTTTCAATGACTCTGGTCACAGTTTTTATTTTAGGTTCCAGACCTAATGAGAAATAAACAATATGAATTATAAATTTCAGAAAAAACTGTTAACCTTATCACACATTGTTGATTTTGAGACTTGAAATAAGCAAAAACATGCTATAATGTTTTTTTCTCAAGAAAATTATTAAATGTTTTCTAAAACTAAAACAAAAAATGTGCATACAATAAATGACAAAAAGAGTTCTGCATCAAGAACAAATAGTCCAATTTCACATAATTTGGCACACTTACAGACCAACAATGGCTGTCTAACTGATTCAGTTTGCAAAAAACTAGCTCATTCAATAAGCACCAGGGTATCATGAGTGAAGCAATAGTGTTATCAGACAGTTGCAGGAGCATATGAAAGTCAATCAAAACAGTGAGAAACACAAAAGATACCTTGTTGATGTATTTACTTTTTGGCTGATAAAATTTATATGGGCCTTAAATGAGAGCTGACAGATATATGTTTTTGTAACAGGTAATCTGTTCTATGCACAGGAGTCCTTTAATATAATGCCAATATTAGTACTTAAAGTTTTTAAAGAAAGCCATGAAAAAATGAATAATTTACAGTCAAGAAAAAAAGAAAATCCACCCTCTTTCAATTCTTGGGTTTTACGTATCAGGACAAAATAAAATAATCTAGACTATTCAAACCTAACTTTAAGTGTACAAAAACAACAGATTCCACCATGTCATTAAACTGCAGCTGTTTTCCTTAGTGCATTTTAGTGTTGCAAAAATCAAAATGATCTGGACACAAAATAAAAAATAATTTAGTTCATGTCTGAGAAGCTGAAAAAGTAAAACCGTATAATATGACGCTTAGTTTTCTTGCTGACAAATTAGTCATGTTGACTGTGACATTTGTGCGCATCAGAAACAATCACAGCTGGGGATTTCTGGTTCTACAGCTTCTACTAAAGCACAACAAACAGATGAACCAATATTTGATAAATGTCCTGTGATTCAGCAACTTGGTTGAAAAAAATAAGTTCTCCTTTACATTCTGTATTTGATGAAAAACAGGGTTCTTGGAAAAAGAACGAGCTCAATCCTAACACTGCTGGGAATACATGTCAAAGTTTCATTAAGCGCAACATTCACATTCCTGTTTGTGCACATCATCAGAGTCCAAATCCTTAACATAAAAACCACAGAGTTCCAGAGTTACAGCTCTGTAATTCATAAAATGTGCCAAATTACCTGTAAGGACTTTATTTCTCCTCTGTTGACCTAATATGTCAAAACTTGCTTCTGTTTATGTGGAAGTGTACCAAGAGTTGATCCAGCTGGATGACCAACATCCAAAAGGCCTTCATTATTTTGACTTCGGTTGGTTAATTAGCCCATCCCTAATGGAAATGATTAGCTATTCCAAGACTTCCAAGTGGATTTAGGCAATAGTGAGCGTGGCCATTCACATAACAAATTGATAAACCAGGCAAAAGACTACATGAAATGGTATTAGGCTTGTAAAGTGCACCTTGTATAATGAATGTCAGTTTAAGATCTTCATTGTTGAACAAATAACACTGAATAATTTTAAAGACACTCATGCTTTTTATGAGCACCAACAATACATCCATAATTTAGCCTATAGGCCAGGGGGTCCCTGAATATATCCAGGCTCAAATAGAGTCTTATCTGGACCCAGATTAGTTGTTCGATTTCAACAGAATTATTATAACCTTGGCCTTTTTTCAAGCATTTACAGTAATACACTTTAAGCTGTGCATCTCTCTCTGCTTCCCTCTGATGGAGCTATAAGCAGAAAGATTCCAGCCTGTGAAATGGTATGAGCCTGATAAAACTAATCCATGCGTGAGTGAAGAAAATCAGCAAGGCTGTTATTAAAAGTTGAGAGGGAAAATATAGGTGTTTGTCCAGACTTATGGACTCCAGTATAGACCTTTGCTTGTGAAAAGTTTATCTCAAAGAACCTTTCTGAATTGCAATTGAAAACCTCTGGCCTAGGCTGTTTACTGTACATGTAAATATTTCAGTCATTTGGTTAGTTTTAGGTCTTACCTTCAACATAATGAGTGGTTGTGATGGTTGTCTCTATAAAGTAATAAAATCAGTTTTAGTTTGTTGCAGCCTTATACAGTTACACCACATCATCCAGGAATATTGGCAAGAATTAAAACTTACTGATGAAGGTGAGTGGAATTTCAATATATGAATATCCAGAAATAAACTAAGGAACAACAAGAACACCCAAATGGAATTTATGAGGCAAAGCAGACATAAAACAGAACATTTTGTTCGCTCACATTGACACATTTGTACTTTTACTTTCAGTACCTTAAACTGGATGTGCTTAATTATCTTTTCCAGCAGCCTCATGATGTCCTGACGGCCCACAGGAAGCGCTATAAATAATGTGTAACACATACATATTAGTATTTGTAATATATTGATGCAGCATGTAATAAAATAGGCTGTATGCTGCTCTCACCAGAAGGATAGAGAACATTCTCCACAGCATGGATCACACCGTTTGTGGCCATCATGTCATTATCTGCCACATCCACTGAATTCACATAGATTGAATTATTTACCTGTAAAAAAAAAAAAAAAAAAAAAAAAAAAAATAAAAAAAAA
>JAOXNZ010000098.1:11190450-11201506 GCA_028566095.1 Kryptolebias brasiliensis | reverse complement strand
TTATTGGGTGCTTGCCGAGAATATTATAAGTTATAGGAGAGTTTGTTTTCTCAAGCATCCTTCTGGTTTCTGGGTCTGAGAGTAAAACCTATGAAAACATTACACATCCCTATATTTCAGTGGCTTTTGCAAATGCATGATTTGGAACTACATTATTAAAATTGTAGAAATGCATGTTGGTGTTGCTCTGAATTCAGAGGATGAAGCGTAATATTATGGGATTGCCCATATTTTCCTGTTTTCTTGCAAGAGTGCTTTGCGTGAGGTAGCCAATCCTCTGCAGGGCTGTAGCTAATGAGCCGGATATGAAGATGTAGCAAGGACTGCTGTTGCACTTTCTCTGACTAAAATGCCCTAAAAGTCAACAAACTACCTCACGTCTTACTTGCAGCATTTTTAATGCCCTTTTCACCCAGTCTAAGCTGTTTTCTAATTTTAAAGCAGATATCTTTATTATCCCAAGTTACAACACTTGCTAGAGCGAGGTTTTCTGCCCCATTATATGGAGCTTTGGTGTAAGAATCATTATCTGCTGATGGGAAAACCTTAAGGGTGAATTGTTTTCAATGTCAATGGGCACCATCAAGTACCAATGTCAGGTGGATGAGCAATGCTTGAAGCCACATTCTGTATTATTTGAAAGAAAAAATATATATTATGAAGAAACATAATTTTATGCATTTAAACAGACTGTTTAAATTAATATAATCAGGTCAATGAAAATAAAACTGAACGTGAACAGCTTCAAGGTATGGTGACTAAGCTTCAAATAAACATGTAAATACACCTGGAAACTTTCTTTAATTAAATGTCATAACTTTTAACAGGGTAGTAAACTGATCCAGAACTTATGATAATATATTTATTATTGCTACTTGACAGTGCTTCTCTGACTTTCACACATTCATGTATTTTGAACACTGCAAAGATCTATCTCTTGCATTAAGGCTTGGGAGTATACTGACTATAAACTTTGAACTAACATATAACATATTTTTTTACAATACATACAAAGGGCTTCCAGATGGGAAGCGTTTATGTACATACGGCATATATATGTGTGTGTGTGTGTGTGTGTGTGTTTATCATTTCAGCCTTTTGTGCACACAGTAACAGCACTGTATATTTTAATTTACAATTCTACAATATGTGCAGTATATTATTTTTAAAACACCACCCTTGCATTTTCATATATACAGTCACAGCCCAATCTAACTAATGACATGAACGGTGTCCTCTTCTTCTTGTGCTTACATTTCGCACCCCTAACTCAAGCTATAGGCATATACGCACGCCTTGTTTCAAGTTTTAGTATAATTTCATGGCAGCGTTACAGCGCCATCCACAGCACATGCCTGGCGGGGTTACTACAGCATTTTGGGTTTTTTTTATGAGTTTTCATGAAGATGAAAACATTTCCCAAAACTGCTGCGTTTATGAAGATATTTTCAGAAATAACAACAACAATAAAAATTGTTCTGGAAAAATTTTGTTTCAAAAGGCCACAGCTTCTCCACATTTTTGGTAATGCAGGATGATTTTTTTTTTTTTAAGACCAGTAGTGATAAAAAAGCGGCAAGTTAGATAAATTCATTACACAGACAGATGTGTTCACTGCATGATGGCACAGCTGGTTACCACTGTTGCCTTACAGCAAACATGTCACAGGTTCACCTCCCACCTGGGGCCTCTCTGTGTGGAGTTTGCATGTTCTTCTTGTGCATGCGTGGATTTTCTCCAGGTACTCTGGTTTCCTCCCACAGACCAAAAACAACATGTTAGGTCAATTGGCTACTCTAAATTGCCACTAAGTCAGTGTGTGCATGAACGGTTGTCTGTCTTATTTGTGATCAACTGTTGACTTTACCAGGATGTACCACTGAACAGCAACAAGTGAGTAAAGAAGCTTAATCTTTTTAGTTTTAGTTACTATTTCATCAGCAGTAGTTGTCTGGTAACAAAACAAAAAAAGGGTGTTGTTGACTAGAAAAAACCCCACTTGTAATTATGACTACTGGTTGATGAGAGGCATGTTACATCATACTCTAAAGTACTTTATTAACTGTCCTAAATGTTAACTTTCATTGGCGATATAGCATTTAATTTCATGTATTACCATGTTGCCCAAAAATACCGAGACATCACTTTTTAGCCATGTCAGTGTCAGAGCCTACAGTATATGTGGGAGGAAGAGGAACAGCTCCTTCATTTCCATTCTGTTGGAATGTAGAGCACATAAAAACACACAGACCAAGGTCCTGCTCAAAGTGGCTTTCGGGGAGTGACCAAAGTGCTCAAAAACTGACGATCTTTGCTGCTAGATACACTACGCATCATTCAGATGTAATCTGCAAACACCTAACTGAAGTACATCGCATACCGGAGGAGAAAAGCACTGCTTCCTGATGCACATTACCCTGAGTAGCTCTGATTAAAATGATCCAACCTCAAAATCTTTACCTTCTGCCAACTTCAAATCCTGCTGCGTTTACTGTCCTTTATAAACAGAAATAACTTTAAAAAAAAACTTAAATCATTGCCGACTTTCCATTACTCACTTACCTAGATAAAATAATCTGGTTATTTGCAAATAGCAGCAGCAGTTAGTTGTAACACCTCCAGAGCAGGATGGGGCATGTCTATGAAGAATATCACAATAGTACTGCCACAATAACTGTGTAACATAAAACTGATAGTGAAAGAATTAAAAAACAGCATTTGTAAATGCAATATTTGTTTAGATTGGATTTGTTTTAAGACAACAACAATCCACTTGGGTCTTTGTCCCACTCGGACTACTCATTAGAATGTCAGAATTAAACTGTGTTTCACCAAACTGAGGTCTTTCAAAGAGCAATCTACAATAGAAAAGTTACTAAGGCTACGTTCACACTGCAGGTCTTAATGCTCAATTCTGATTTTTTTTGTGTGGTTGTTCACATTACATTTTAAATGTGACCTCCATCCGACTCCAGTGTGAACAGTCTCCAGTTCCCGAATTGACCCAGATGTGCAGAAGAAGATATGATATCATGTTATGCATGTGTGTATTGATTCTGAAGTTGTTGTTCAATCAGGGTCAACTGTACATCCAAATGGTAAAAGATAGAAGAAGACGGAGAAGAAAAAGAGTGCAAATGTTACCAATGAGCTGTTTTGGAGCTGTGGCTGCTACATCTGAGCAGAGGCAGGATGAAGAGTCGGAGCCAAGAGTGGTGGGACTTTGACGTGAGTGATGTCAGTCATTTTATCCAACGTAAAAGTCGGATGAAATGCAACATGAACATTCACACTGCAGTTGCTTTGAAAAACATTGAATATGTCTACGATTCAGTACCACATTAGGAAAAGGCCTGGGTCGATTGTGAAAAAATCGGGTTTGTCACGTTCACACTGCCATAAAAAAATCCCAAATGTGTCGCATAGGGGCAAAAAAAAATCTGAATTGGGTTGCTTTTGCCTGCAGTGTGAACGTAACCTAAATGTTCATAACCTTTCCAAAGCTCATATTGAAAGACCTGAACTATCCCTTTATAGAAGAGTTGATCATTTTCTACCAAAAACATTGTTTTAAAGGAAATGTAACCCCCTTGTTTCATTCAACAGACAGAAGTTAGAAATTCCAGTTTCTTCTTTGTCACTGTATGCACCATGATTGGTAAAAGCCATTAGAAAGCATTCAGGTAATGAATTTAGATCAGTGCCAGATTGCGAGAGGAAAGAGGAATGAATAAACTCAAAAAAACTGGACATCAGTTTTTAATTTCTGAGCCTACTTTACATCAGTATGAGGAGCTCATCCAAACCCACCGACACAGACATCTTCACACTGTCTGTCATTTTCCTTTAAATGTAAACTGGTGGGATAAAATAACACCTACCTGTTTTTGGTTCTACTGAGAAGTATGGCTGTCCGTGAACGATGCTGTAGATCACCCTGGCACTGTTCCCGTATGTTGGGTCATCTGCGTCTGTGGCTGCCACTTGCACTACCATGGTTCCTGTGGGCAGACAGCCCTTCATTAGTTTCCAAGACAACATTGAGAGGCCAAATCATACAGAGCTAAATGTGGAAATAGTCACATCAGCCGAGTGTGTGACCAATTCTACTTGAAAAGGAAGGGAGGGGAGCGATGAAAATGTAACTTCTGAGGCACTAAATAATCTCATTAGTCATTGTCTTCACACTGTCTTCTTTTGTTGAGACGGGTGATTACTCTACTTTTATATTTTGTTTTAATCCAAATTGCCCGACTTAATTTAAAGCCTGTTTTTTAAAGAAATGTTGAGCAGAACCAAAAAAAAACCTTACATCTGCTTTACATCTGCTATGTGATTCTTAGACTAAACAAATAATACTCAGTTGGAGGTAGAATTCACATAAAAAGTGAGGCAGAAGTAAACTGTAGCTTCAAGATTTTTGTATTCACTTGAGAATGTCGTTTGTTTGGTCTGAACAGATTAATTAGCAGTCTGTTTTTTGGCATTTTATTGAGTAATTCGAAGTCAATAAAGTAGCATTTCTTTAATAAAATTTGTCCTTCAGTAATGATAAAAGAGGATTGATGTGCTTAATTTAAAGCTGTTGAGAGTTTCATGACACAAAATGCAAAAGATTACACAATTGCAAACTGTTTTAAAAATATAGCTTGCACAGATGGAATCTCATTCGATTACAGAGTTAGAGAGTAAAAAAAAGTTTCTGGAGAGTTTATTACTCTGCAGAAGGAAACCTGTAACTGTGAAATCCAGATGATATCTTAAGGCGAGGGGAAGACTGCAGCCTTACTGCACAAATATCTAAAGTTTTTATTTTTTTTCCCAGAATGATATTATTTTGTTTGTGCACAGTAGTATGGATCTTGTGGTTTAGATGAGGTGAGCTGGATCTATGAGTTGGGCTGCGTTTTTGCCTAAATGAAAATGAATTATTGAAAAAAATGGCAACTCAAACAATGTTACACATTTAGAAACAACATTTTTGTGCCTGGTAGATGTATGTTATTTATAGCTTTACAGGCTGACATGAGATTCTGGCTTTACCATTAATCTGGAGCTAAAATGCAACCATTTCATGATATTAATATAACTATTTCCTTTTCTTAAAAAAGCTGATTGATTTGGTAAGTTTTTCATGGATGCAAACGACATACTCAACTCTACTGCTCAACCCACAAATGCATCCTACTAATAAATGTGTCACCCTTTAAGAGGAATTAAATGGGCTTTCTAATGGTATAAGATTTATTACCAAAAAGTATTGTCACAACAAAGAAATAATCATCCAAACACAATTCCTTACTTTTTGTGCTAAGTATACAAGTAAGATACAAACTACAGATAACTAGTCCATCGACACCTATTTCAAAGACCCCAACTATACTTTTAAAAACATAACACTGCAAAAAGTCCACCCCTAAAGTTAACAAATAACAGTCATACAGTGCTCAGAATATATTTTGCACTAAATATATAGTGAAGAAAGCACCACCTGCAAGCAATAAAAAAGGGGAAGAAAAAGTCAACATCAAGATTTCTACCTTCAGGTTCAAACTGACACTATAAAATGTCATATAAGTCAAGATACAAATCCAGATTCTGTAATGGTGTCCAGCAGTGCCTCTTCCATCTCTACACCTCTGCCAAGAAAGGAAATTTGTTCCCAAACCCAGCTGTGAACTCTGCCTACAGCTGATAAATGTTGTGTCTGTGCACAGTACAGTATTGTCCTCTCTTGCACTTCCTTTGAAAAGAAAGGGAGACCATCAGATGTGACTTTTTTCTGCACGTCTCTTGAAACTGATGTGACTTGAATAGACAGCCATGGCTCAGAAGGTGAAGCAGAAAAGCATTTGAAATTGTAGTTGCAAAAGCATAGTCAGCGCCATTCAGTTCAAATAAAGCATTTATTATTGTTTAAATGAGCCTCATGTTCAGGCCAAACAATTGATATCCCGTTGATAATCTGGAGCAAAACCTATTCAATAAACTGTTACATTACCACAAACAACAATAAATGGCCAAGGCTATTTTCTGCTTTTAGACTGTACGTCAGTGTTGGTCTTAAAGCTGACGCCTACAGCAGTCTCCAAGTTTGCAGCGGTGAACTCATCAACACCAGACATTGTTAAAATAACCTTGAAAAACACCATTCTCAGCGAGTGAGTGAGGCTTTTTCCGCATGTCACACAAATGGCTGCTTGATGCTTGAATATTTCACTTTACATGGTGAAAGCCCGAGCCACTGCCGAAGCATGTGACAGAGAGTGCTGTCTTACAAGTTGGTAATATTTTACTCTGAAGCAAACGCCCTAATAAAGAATCCCACTTCTAACATGAGACGTGTTTTACAGGCTTTTTACAGAATGAAGTGATCATGAAAATTGAAAATTAGAGTCCTTCGTTTTGGCCGTAAAGCTGAATTAACAGGCTTTGGCCCTGGATGTGAACAGTGTAATATATAATAAAGAAAAAAAGCTTGAAGATGTGGAGAAGTTATCACCAGGAAGGCTTTAGAAGGACACCTAGATTATATCATCACCTTTTAGTTGTGACAGGTTATATTACTGGTAGTTTAACACACCAAGGTCAAAGGATGACTGTATGAAGAGAACTGAACTGAATCTCCATTACAGGATATAGTTGAAATCACATCCCACAAGCTATAGTAAATGAGTCTGTAAATTAAACATTTTATACAGAATTGCATGGAATACAAAATTCTAAAGAGTTTTTTTTTTTTTTTCAATTTTATTGCGTGACACTATGAAACGTTGGTGATCATGTGATCATGTAAGATCTTGTGTCTGTATTTGTGTTCGTTAGCAAAACATCTAATTAAACAGTGATTGTATTGAAATTCTCACAAAGTCATCATTGAACGTACATCTATAACTAATTAACTTTAGATTTCAACTCAATTCAAGATGGCTGCCACAGCTAATCAACCATAGCAAACGCAGAAATGGCTCTAACTCAGTCAATTTAACAAATATTCATATATAATTTGATATGGTAGCAGCTGAGAGTAATCCTCAATACATGTTTTAAGCGCTAGCAGATTGGTATTATCTGTTGGAGTCAGCCCTGTCTCTCATTTAGCAAAATATCTCCAAAACCGGTGGATGGATTTTAATGTAACTCTCAGTAAATTATTAATTGTATTACCTTTTGGGGTCAACCAAATTTAATGACCATATCTCTATAACTCAGTCATTTTTACAGATATTGATATAACAGTTAGTATGGTAGTTGGTGAGAGTCATCCCCAACACATGCTTTGGGCACTAACAGATTGTGCAACATCTTTGTTTAAAACTTTGTTTTCAAGTATAGGGGTCAACTCTGTCATGCAAGGAGGGAAAGGATACACATTCCTTCAAGAAATGCTAGTTTTATTTTTAGCAGTTTATTTTACAACTCTTTTGCCCTGTTAGAGAAATAAACAGCATTCTCTTAACCAGGTGAGCTGGATGTCAAGAAAGAAAAGAAAGAAAACTGATGAACATCCTGAAATTTAAACAGATTGTTTCTGCTCCATCAGGCTGTCATCTGCTACTCAATTTGGCCTGTCAGTGCCCCCTTCGATATTTGTCCATCTTCATTGGTGTGATGGATCAGATCCCCACAGTTTTTTATTCATTTTGAGCAGCTGGGCAGAAAACCCCCATCCTAATCGACCCTGTACCTTCGGTGAGCAACTGTCACCTGTCAGTAATGAAAATAAATGTGTATTATGGAGCAGAAACACATATTCTTCAGGTACTTACATATACAGCCTGCATACCACTGTCACTTGCAATGTGAGATTGCACTCTAATGCTGAATGTTTCAATGAATGGGACCCAAGATATGAAATATAAAAACTGCAGTGTAAATGGTTATCTTTTTAAAGTGCTTAAGTAGAAAAATAAATATAATATGAATTATCAGACATGCAATTCTGACCATAGATTTCTTTTACCCAAAAGAAAAGCAGAAACAGAAATATTTAAATCACTCAGGCTGGACATTAAACAACCCTAAGAGCTCTCTTGTTGAAAGACTGTAAAAATGTCTGAGTTTCTACTAATGGGAATGGCTCCAAAGCAAAAGAATAAATGCACATGAAGATGGTAATTTACACCAAATATGAAAGTAGAAATGTGTAACATAAGAGATAAGAACCTTCTAATTGTTATCAGTAAAACCAACACCAGATTCAGATTCTTCATAAACATTCAATGAACATCATAGCCCCTCAGCTAAACCAAATGGATCATTTCTAGTTGTAATACACTCTAATACACTTTTTGTTTGCTGTTCCAAATGTAAATGTCCACATGTGGTTCTCCAAGAATTCTTTGAGTGGTTTAATATATTTAACAAGCAGATATATTTATTAATGATAGTTCAGTAAATGTCTTCAACAGACCTCAATGTAGATTGTGAAATATTACCAAAATATGTTATATTTCACATTTTTGCCTTTTTTTTGTTATGAACTATAAATATCTTACCTGTTGCAGATAGCTTTGTGAATGACATCAATTTGAAGAAATAGAGTTTAATTCTAATTGGATTGACAAGTTAATGGCTTGTTCATGTGGGACTAAAACCAAAATTACATCCTGCCATCTTAAAGCAACTCTAACATCAAAAATTTCATAGCGGTTCATGCAAACTCTATTTTATAAGTCTTTATATTGCTACCAGTTTCAGATTACACAATTGTTATGGCAGAACTATGAAGATACTCCTGTTAGATGTGCCTACAGTCGACACTCAAAATATGCTGCTTACCTAAGTGTTTACTGTGAAACTGAATTCACAAAGTTCTCAGCTTTGTAAAAAAAATGAACGCTGCAGAATTGTTTTCTGTTGGATTTTTTTTACATGTGCCTCAGTCCATATTTACAAACCAAAATAAAAAAAAGTGCACAAAATAAACAGCTACAAGCATCCACTTGTAAGAACAGATAATATTCTTAATCAACTTTCCCTAAAGGCCTCTCTCATTTCCAGAATAAATTTTCTACATCATATCCTTGATCAGTGATGCTCTTATGAATAAGACAGGAACTTTGACAGCTGGATATAGGATGGGGAGTAGTAAATTCCAGAACTGTGGCCTTGGGTTGACATTACATTCCTTATGCTTGTAATGAGCCCTCAAACGGCTCCTTTGGCCCTCCGTTGAGCAGCTGTAGAGAATCAGGCCTCGTGATTGTCACACCTCTAACTGTCCTCGAGCTCTCCTGTCTTTTATTTGACATCTCTGCCGTGATTAAGACAAAAGCCTTCAGAGATCCATGGGCTGAAAGGTCTCACTGTATTTGGACCAGCTCTGCCTCTAATTACTTTAATTAATTAAATTCATGATTTTCTCTAAATTGAACCCATTCATCAGCGGTGCAAAGCTGTGACCATTAATGATTTAAAGACATCTATAAAAGAATTATTGAGGACAAGAGGTGCTTGACCCTTTCCTCTTCCTTATCGCATTGATAATTGCTTTGAGCAGATATTTACAAAGAAAGGTGACGCATTGTTCTCCTGTTGTCCTCACAACTGGCCATGAAGACCTTCACAGGAGGTGGCAGAGTAAATAAAGTGCCTGGAGTGACCCCGTGCCTTAGCGCTCAGGGGCATAAACGTGTTCATGTACGGACTTGCTGTTTTATCTCGGGTTGGACACGCGACTCCAAGGCCTTGTACTCTAATCCTCTGGTTCCTAAAGCCTGAGCTTTGTACCTCCCATTGACTGTCAGCTGTGTAATCCTTTAGAGATCTCTCTCTGTGTTGGAAGCAAAGCACTGTTTGGAATGCTTCCTGGTGCTACTGTATGCCTGCTGAAAATCTCATTCTGACTTTGAATTCTTAAAAAATAAGAAAACACCTTTTTAGTAATTTTTACCTGGGTGGTATACAGTGGATGTTTGAAGTACTGGGGTATAAACTTGTTGCTGGCAGTACATGTGACAGTGGTTGCAGTAAAGTTATTTAACCATAGATAATTATCACCAAACTATTAGCTCCTCTTAAGGTAGTTTTTCAATGGGCTGTGACTGTTGGCCGAATTGCAAACGGCATTTGCAACCGCAGGGGTTCTCACCTTCCTTGGATGAGTCGCAAGAATTCATTTTCATGTTGCTGTAATTTTGAATGTAAATTCATGAAACAGATTTTCTCGCAGAGGCATCATGGGTGTCTAGAACCCGTCTCAAATGCTTCTCAATTTAAGTGTATGTAATTCTAGAGCACTAGAGTTGTATTTTATGTTTATATGGATGGCATTTACACAAATGCCATCCATAAAATATTACAATTTTGTGTCTCCAACTAGTCCCAATCGATGCAGGAAATTAGACCACAGAAATCTAAAGGGGGCAGCACGGCAGAACAGTGGTAAGCCTTTCACTTCACAGCAGGAAGGTCCAGGGTTTGAATCCTGGCTGAGCCTTCCTGAGTAATTTCCATGTTACCCTGAGGCGTGTATGGATTTTCTTCAGGGTGTTCCAGTTTCCACAGTTCAAAAACACCCACGTTAGATTAATTAGCTATTTTAAATTGACATTAGGTGTGTAAGCCTGCATGGTTGTTCATCTCTATGTAGCACTGTAGTGGGCTGGTTCAGAATGTAACTCATCTTTTGACTGCTGGATATCAACACCACTACCCACAACTCTGACCAGCTCAAAGTGAGAACAGAAAATGGGTGGATGCATTGAAATTTAAAGCAAAATGGTTAAAGTTACTGAAAAGGGCAAGATCTTTACAAAGAGAATCTGGTCATTGCTAGACTATGGAATGATATAGATGTTCTAGAGTGATTGTTTACATGTTTCAAACATGAAGGACAAAATGCACATTTGATACCTCAGCTTGGACAATTAACCCACTTTTCTATTAAAAAAATATTAACTGACATGAATTCTTTACCAAGGCTAGTATTCTTATAAATTTTGTTTTGTTTTTTAGTTTTCGTTTAAAAAGCTTTTTTCCAAGGGCTTTGATTTTTTTTTATGCTAAAACTTTAAAAACATTATTTTTCCTTCCATTATGTTCCAAATGTTAT
>JAOXNZ010000098.1:11159940-11182653 GCA_028566095.1 Kryptolebias brasiliensis | reverse complement strand
CCAAAAAAGGTTAAAAACAAAAGCAACTGGACTTCAATTTTGTAGTTGAAGACATTTCGCTTCTCATCCGAGGAGAAGCGAAACTTCTTCAAACTACAAACTGAAGTCCAGTTGCTTTTGTTTTTAACCTTTTTTGGATTCACTTTTTTAATAAGAACACGTTTAACCAGCTTACCTACGACTTTGATTGTAGAGCAAACTGGTAAAAAAAAGAAATAATGAATATGATAAATAGTCTGATGTATCAAAAAACTGTTACCATTTGATTTGTCTCAAACTGTATACTTCCATATTTATAGGCGCACTTGTTCTGAGTACTCATTAAAGATCAAAAAGCGGCCAGAGTAAGTGCTGATGAAGATCCTGGAGCTACCTACTTACAAGGTCCTTTTCAAGGTGTTCTGCAGCTGTTGCAAATTTCAGGAACTAGTTCAATTACATTGTTTATTTGACAACATGGCATATTCACTGTTGTATCAAATATAAAATAGGTGGTCAAAGACTTGATAAAGCAGTAAAGACTCATATATGTAAAACCAGTGCAAAAACAATGGTCAAATATAGTTTTTAAACATTTAAACACAACAACAATCAAAACTATCTGAGTGCTACAAAACCATAGGTCCATGCTATTTTTTAAGGTCAGAAAAATGACAACATTTTCTGCAACACTAATTCTGATACTAAATAACATACTTCACAATATGTATTTCCATAATGGCTGGCATAGGTAAAAAATAAAGAAAAAAAAAATCAATAACTAGATCACCAAAAAGTCTCATCACTCATTGCCTCAGTTTTGAAGCAAAGGCTCATGGGAGCTTCAAATGGCTAGTTTTCTAACTTCCTGTAACAGTTAGCAGTGCTACAAAGCCAATGCAGGCTGGTATTAAATCAGGAACAAAAAATAAGAAGATTTAAAGAAGCTAGTGCTGCAGCTACCAATGTTTTTTCTAGCATCTCCACTTTTGATAAACATAATGCTCTTTGAGACTTGTGTAGAAATTACTGTAAAGTTGCTGTATCCTTCAAAAACTATAAGAGGATCATTTAACCTAGAACTTCATTTACCATGAACAAGCAGAACTTTCAAATGGTTTAGACCGAGCCTGAGTGTTAAGCACATTTTCATTCTTACAAAGTGAACAAGCAGGACTCATAATAATACAGCACACGTCCCAACCCACCTGATGACCTAGAGACAGAAAGAGGAATTCAGTGAGGTGGAAAATTATCAAATGGAGATATTAGAGTGAGGGCAAGTCAAAGAGAAAGAGGGACAAGAGTTGGAAAGAAATAATGGAGAAAAAAGTTATGGAATCATAGTTAAGAGAAGCAGGGAAGCTTACCTAAAGGTGACATCTCTGGTACACCTGCCATGTATGGCCCGTCAAGAAACTTGGGTTCATTATCATTGATGTCCTGCACTTTGACCACAAACTCAGACCTTGGCTCCACCGGTAAGTTGGTTAGTCGGTCTATAGCTTGAGCTTGGAGGGTGTAATAAGCCTGAGCCTCCCGATCCAGGCGCTTTGTGGCATGAATGTCTCCGGTGTTTTCATCAATGGTGAAGATGGATGTGGCTCCCTCTCCAGTTAACACATACTTCACCTTGCCATCTCCTTTGTCCACATCTGAGTGCAGCTGTTGGGAGAAAAGAGCAATAGACACTAATTAATGTATGAAAGGAAAATTTCTTTTAATATTTTAGTTGATATTCTTGGCTTAATAAAGTCTGACCAGAGGGCCTCTGTCTCACCAAATTCTTATAGCTGTAATGTTTAAACTAGGATTATACTGGTCAGGTTGATGTCCCACAATATACACTCAGAGATAAAAAGCTAGGTTCATTGACTGAACTGGATTCAAATTTAAACAACGTTGCGTTTTAGTACATTTAATGTTATTTACATATTTTGACGCGTTTTGAAATATCAAATGCATTTATGCCGTCAGGCGTTAGGAAGTATTTATTATTTAAACCATGCAAATTTTCCCTCTCATGTCGCTGCAGATGTCTACAGAAAACAAGAGCAAATACATGGTGTTTACTCACTCCCTCACTGTTCAGGGTCGTGGGTACATGATGTTTATTGCATAAATATTAAAATCAGATCAAGAGATCAAAACAAGCAAAAAATTATTCATGAATTATTTTCCCCCAAACACATACTTTTTGCTTTTTTTCACAAATAATGAAAAAAGGATGAAATATTGTCACTTACAGAATAGGCACTAATGTGATGGTCATTACAAATAAAACAATTTTTACATCAGATCCCTTAACAATCACAAGCTCATCTCCCACAAGAAACAAAATCTCTTTGAATTATTTTAAAGATCATTGATACACGGTTAAATAAATTGTTAATCTAAGTCAGTTTTGATACAGTGAAAACCACATGTTAAGTGGTGGTATGGTAGCCTGGCCAAAGGAGGAGATAGAAGACACTGACAACAAGACATGAAAGCTCCTCACATGAATGGTTTCACGAAGGGTTTCACCACAAGTCCAGCACCCTGAGACAGTACACTAAGCAAAAGGAGGGAGGGAGAGTACTAATGAGTGTCAGAGCCACTATGCAGAATGAAACAGCTAAGATCCTGCAGTACATCAGAAAGAAAGTCACCAATGATGAACTCCTAAGTGAATGTCCCAGGGCCAGCTCAACTACGGGTAACTGCCGAGAACCACTTGACCATGGAGTCTTCCACATGCTGTTTGGTAAACTCTAATGAAGAGTTATTCTGAGTTTTCTTTAACAGTGGCTTTCTCTTTGCCACTCTCCCATAAAGCTCAGACTGGTGAAAAACCAGGGCAGCAGATGTTATTGCTCAGTCTCTCCTAACTGACCGGCTGAAGCTTTAACTCCTTCAGAGTGCTCACAGGTGCCTTGGTGGTCTCTCTCACTGTTCTCCTTCTTACACAGTCACTCAGTTTATGAGGTCGGCCTGCTCTTGGTAGAATTACACCTGTTCTATCTTTCTTCTTGATGATGGATTTAACAGAACTACTGGGGATGTCTAGGGCCTTTTAAATCCTTTTGAATCCATCTCCTGATTTAAACTTGGACAGTCACTTTAAAGGGGTAAATATTTATGAAGTCAATTATTTTACATTACATATTTTTATTTAATTTGTAATACCCTGTAGAAATTAGATTTCACTTTGACAATAACAAAGTGTTTATTTATTTTTGTCCAAAAGGACAGTTATATTGACCATAATTGATTTATGACATCAGCAAAAGCATAAAACATCCAAGGGAATGAATAAGTTTATATACACTGAATTAGCAGGATGTAAGATGCAGGCAGGCAAACGTACATGAAGCAAGTACCATAACCGAGTGGCTTGAATAGTGTACTGGAACAGTTTTGCCAGGTAAATACTGGAAGTCCCACAGTCAAAGTGGGAGACTCCACCAAGGTTGGCAGAGAATAGCAGGGCTAAGATACTGTGGGACTTCCAGGTCCAGACTGACAAACAGGTGATGGCTAAACAACCGGACATTGTGGTTGCCTACCAACCAACAAAAAAGGCAGTTGTGATAAATGTAGCAATGTCAAGGAACTGTAACATCAGGAAGAAGGATCATGAGAAGCTTGAGAAACACCAAAGGCCAAAAGAGGAAATGGAGACGTTGTGGAAAGTCAAGGTCTCAGTGGTACCAGTGGTCATCAGAGCACTCGGTGCTGTGACCCCCAAACTGGAAGAGTGGCTCCAACAGATCCCAGGAACAACCTCAGAGATCTCTGTCCAGATAAGCGCAGTCCTAGGAACAGCTAAGATACTGAAGAGAACCCTCAAGCTCCCAGGCCTCTGATGTCTTATTTAGGAAAATGTTGAAAAGTTGTTAATCTGAATCTGTGCCTGTAATTATAAACAAGGCTGTAAAATATCTAAATATATAAATCTGTCTGCACAGCAGATAACAGACAACCCATGTGGGCAACAAATACAATGCTGCATAGACAAACTGCATGTTCAGGTTTAAAAAGATTCCTTTTTTTTTTACACAAAATCTATGTAGTCAACTCAAGACCATTCTGCTGACAAAGATTAAATATTTGTAAGAGCAAGAAAGACTTTATAATTGGCTTTAACACCTATTCTCAGAGCATCAAAATATTCCTTGAGCAACTCTGAATAAAGAAATTAACATTATCGTGACAAGGAATTGGGCTCAAATAATCCTCTTTGAAGTCAGAGTGTTCTGACGGCCAACAGCTCCTTCCACATGGAGTGATCACAGCAAATGTGATGGAAAAGGCTGTGGTTGGTACTGAAAGATGGGCAGACAGACCGTTTTTAGCTGTCAGCACACTGCAGAGTGTCTGTCTTTTCTCTGTCATCACAAACATGAAAAAGCACCATCAGAGCATGTAGAGCAAGCATTTCAGGGTCTGCTTTTCCCAATTTTTGACATTTTGTGTTGAAAATTTACAGAACAAAATCACTGCTGAGGCTGTAACATCTTTGCTACTGAATCTACAGTATGTTTTAAATCATGCAAATGAAATGAAAACTGCTCTACTGGTTCACAAGACAAACCTTCTTCTACTATTCTTGAATAAATTTGAAGACAATTAACGTTCAGAAAGTATCATTTTAAAAATGTCTCTAATTGAAAGGTAACCACAGTTAGCATCTGGCTAAATTAATTTAGCTGTAATAGTGAAAAAAATATGTTTACAATACTGTTGTGGCCCTTAAATCTAACTGTCCAAACAGAAACCTGGCAGTAACTCATTTTATATTTTATATGACATGGGACAGTGTTAGAATATTAACTGAGCATGTATTTCAATAAGAAAATTACAATTTACCAAATGACCTGTGTTTCATCTGGTTCGTATTCATAAATTTTTCATTGAAAATTTAAATATAAACTGTCTACACACCAAATATGTATCCTCTACAGGCTGCTAATTTTCAAATCTGTGTCCCAGCTGAGGCTCCATTGTTGAGATTACCAAACATACCCCTACTCAGTTGTACCTTGAGATTTAATTACTGAAAATAACAGAATTGGTAATAATGTCTGGCATTTTCCAAGAACATCTGTATTTCACTACTGGAAACTAAACACAGACGTTTACCTTAGTCTGAAAGGTTTCACATGGTTCACCTTCAGTCAATAACAGCAAAAGGAAATCTCTCAAATGTAGTGCAGTGATTGGAAGAACTTTCCAGGACAAACAAGTTATTTAAAGCAACGTGAAACTTATCAAAAAGTCTATCCATTTTCTTGGATTTATAGTCCACTGTAATAAAGTAGTTGTCATTTGCAGAGTGGTTCTGTGGAAAGGTTTTAAACAATTATTATCCAACATTTTGTAAATAGCTCATTGAATGACCTCAGTTTGGAGAAATTGAGTATAACCAGACTGATGCTAATCTGAGCAGGGCCAAGACTAAAATGGACTGCTGCCATTTTTAAAACATCTCCAAACTTTGAGGTTTATAAAGATGCTATTTTATTGACCTTTACACCGCTGCCTCTTATACATTAGGTGGTTATTCCAGTAGAAATATTAGATTATTCCTGCCCCAGGCTGTAATGGAAATGCAACTGTTGCTATTTGACTTTGAAAATAACTAATAAATTCTATGCAAAGAACCATGTAATGTGAAACTGACAATGTAAAGGTTTATAAAATAGTTATTGCATGAAGTGCTGTCAAACTTTGAGATTAGAATTGTTTTAAGACAACAGTAATCTAATTTGATTAGATGTCTACACAAACATGCTGTTTTTCTAAAGCAATCTTTTCTTGTTGTTTTCATTCACACAGAAATGCAGAAATCAACCAAAAACACTGTAGTACCTATGCCAGGCCTGTGTGTGGCGCTGTAGCGCTGCTACAAAATTACACCAAAAACAGAAAACACGGTATGACGCATGCAAAAAAAGCATACACGTCAGGTGCAAACTATAAACACAAGACACAAAAAGATGAGGATGGCAAATACAAGGACAAACACTGAACCCTTTTTAGTGGGCGGACGATAAAGAGAAACTCCTACGTTGACCAGGAGTTGTGTCAGTCCAAATACACAGACATAATGAATAGTTCTCTAGAGTTAGGTCTGTCATGCTGGGGGTTAAAGGTTAGCCAGGAAACGAGGGTATGATATCACTATTTTTAAAAGGTGGAGTTTTTGCTGTCTACATAAAATTTCAAGGGTGGTGTTTCAAGACTTTTCACTCTAGAACCTGTTTTCAAAACATACTGTTTTGTGGCTCCTAAAACAATGTTTCCATGTGGATGCAAGGTTGAAATGATTAAAAACCTTTGCATATTCAGACAATATGAATCCTGTGTGGACGGGGCCTCAGACTAGCTTTTACCTTTTCAATCTAGTCAGAGTGAAACTCTATTTCTCCAATCTGAAGCTGTTCAAAAAGCTAATTGCTTCAGGTAAGATATTAATGGCTCTACAAACCCTCATTTCAAGAGACCTAAACTATTACTTTAAGCAGAGCAGCTTTTCCAGCCTTTACAACAGTCGCGATAAGACGATTGCTGCAGTTGACAGCTGTAATCTGCCAGTTTTCTGTCTCTGCAGAGAGAAAAGAGGGTCAGACACACAAGCCTGACAAAACAATACCCTAAGTGGGAGAAAAGTCAGTATTGCTGTCGATCTTGACACAGCTGCTGCCCATCCAGTGACTTTCTACTTCAAATACCAACTTATGCATATATACCTTGAGAAAATGTGTTTAAGTGATTTTTGTTTTTTTGAAGATCCCTGAACTTTAACAAAAGACTGCTGCATAGATGGTTAAAAGAGAAAATGAAAATGCAGCACCAAAAGATTCTTTATTTTCTCTTTCTACTTATCCGTCAACTGGAATGTCTGAAGAGATGTGTAACCAAGAGCAGCTGGAAGACAGCAACATCCTTTTGAAAAAAAAAATCTCTCCTCCCAGCACCATGTAGCTCTCCGAGTCTTACTCTGTTCAGAATTAGGCTTGCAGCACATCTTCTGGGACAGTTTGATTTCAGGAATACTTCACTTGCATAATCTCTGACTTGGTCAGATTCTTTTCTTTTTTTTAATCTTTTTTTTTTTTTGTGAAAGAAGTTCTGGAAAAGGCCTGTCCACTTTCATCTTGAGCTTCCTGGTGGTTTGCCTGAACTGCTACAAAAGCTTTATTAATCTTGCCAGTAGGTAACATAGAACTTAGGATCTTAAAAGCTGTTCTTGGACTAAATGCAACAAAACTTTACGAAGAGGAGCAGCTCAATAGTCTTTCATTTTTAGGATCACAGCACACTTTCTGCAGTACTTTTCAATTAGCCACTGGCTTCTCTTGTTTACTGTGCAGCGCAATAAAAAAAAGAGCCCATCGAACAGCTTTTTATTTATATTACAACGCAGTCGCACAATATTATTGTACAAACATTTCTTTCAATTTATCTGTAAATGTCAACATCTCATTATAGGATAAATAAGTGTGGTATTTCAGGTTCCAAGCGCAGCGCTGCAGGGTTGGGGAATGATTAGGTCAATATTATTTTGGTGGCACTGACAGACTACATGCTGAATAGAGGATACAACACCAAAGGTCTTTTATTAATGGAATCCATCAGCCCCGCTGATAGATGCCACACTAAGTGTGTGTGTTTGTGTGTGTAAGGGGTGGGGTGGGGGTGGGGGTGATTGCATTGGCTGTGTCCTCAAGCTTAAGTATATGTGGCCTCTCTCTTATAGGGCTCGCCATGTTTATTCACCATCTCCTGCTGTCAGGAGCAAAAGCTGGAGTAAATTGTCAGTCTTGGAAAGAGTCAACATTTAATCTCGAGGAAGCCATCCATGGCCGTTTGTTTCCAGCAAATGCCACCGACAAGAAGGATAAAGCGGATGGGGCCACAAAAGCATACTGGCCAGGTCAAAGTTCAAGCATACCATGTGGTCTTTTCAGTGAACTGTTTGGCTTCCTGTACATTTCAAACACAAAAGAGCTGAAGCTCAGTGTGGCATAGAACATTCATGGTATCATCTCTCATTAATCAAACTCATTTGAAAACAGACAGTTTTTTCAATTTCACTTGTGACGTTTCAAGTTTTATTACTTTTACAGGGGGCCAGATCTGCTCCTCCTGCAAAGATCTCAATAGCTGCTCTGTAATTCTTTCCTTTGCTTTCCCTCGGGGTGAGCGTAACGCAGCAGGCAGCACAGTGTGCCGCAGCGGTGTAGCTCAAAGGCACTCTCGGGGATTGTGAGGAGGGGTGGGATCTGAACACCAATCCTCCTGAAATCAGTGCTGACACTTATCATCACTTTGTATTCCAGCAGTTCTCCTGGGACCAGCCTGTTACTTTTGTGTTTGCTTGTCTGCCTGCGGAGCAACGGGAAAAAAAGAAGAAGAAAAAAAAAAAAAAAACGAGGCGAAGAGCACAAAGGAACTCGTAACAACTCACTGATTTATGCTGCTTGTTTAACTAGAAATATTGCTCAATGTGTTCAAGTGTTTGATTTTTGCAGCTTTAGCATTAGATGCAATATGAAAACATGAGTTGGAAGATGCAATCCTCAGTTGTTTCTTTTCTCTTTTGGTCAATTTGGCTTGACTGCACAACACCAACTGGAAAAACATAATGTCTTCAAACAGACAAAAAAAGTACATTTACATAAAAAGATCCAAACTAAAACCCATATTTCAAGCCCTGTATTCATGTTTATTTTGAGGAGAGTGAAATGTCTTTTCTTCAAAAGGCTGTGCTCAACACAAAAAAGGAGAAGGACACAAAAGTGTGAGCATTACTCAACACATTGCACTAAAACAGCCTCTGCTGTTGCTGCTGAGCCCTCAGCAAACAACTGCTTTCAAAATACTTCACTGAACAGCTCAAACAGATTGGCTTATCTCAGAATCTCGGTTAGAAAGATGGTGCAGTATGTTTTTAAAATAACTATACAGGAAAAGAACAAGAAACACAAAAGGGACAAAATTTTGTAACCCTTACCTTTCCGTAGATCTGTAAGGGGAACATTCTGTTTCCTAAGGGCCAGATATTGAACTGAGGGAAAAAATATCTTCCAGATGGATAATTTGGAAAATATTTCAAGGCTTTTCCTTTCAGTTGTTAATTAGGCGAATTATGGCATCGTTAGCATGGTCGATTGCAAAAAAAAATGTCTCCATCAACAGAATGATAGTTTCTTACATCATATAGGTTTTCTATAAACATTCTTGCTTTTTGGAGCATTTACGTTCAATTTGGTTTTGCCATCTTAAACACTGACCTTACTAACCAGCAAAAGAAATGTTTGGTCCTAATTTCTGAGCTCCCACAATATTGCAAAGACAGCGCCAAACATCATTTTCAAGGTTTGACCAAAAATGGATATAACCTAATTTCGCATCATAAGAGCATCTTAGTTTAAAATCCTGGCATTAAAGGTGGCGGGCGATATGCATTCCTTTAAGGAATGATGGGTGTTTAACATAGACTTTGCTTTCAATCTCCTAAAGATTTTTTTTTTTTTTAAATTGTTGTTTTCCATTTACTTATTTTAAAGATGTTTCATTTAAGGACATCAGGGGCCGGTGAAGATAGTCCCAGGGAAATTCCTGCCCACGTTTTGCCTCATTGCACCAAAACCAGTAGGTCCCCATAACAAAAACTGATCCAGGGTGCACAAAGCAGCAAGAAGTTCAGAGTGATTAAATAAAACATGCATGCAAATCAAACATAACCAAACATTAGATGGGACAATTAGGTATCACCACCAACGAAAAGAGCTACAATAAATGCAGGAGGGGGCTGCAGAGCAGCTGTCACTGACATCAGCTCCAGACATGCTCGGTTTCTCATCTCTTCACTCGGCCATGTTCTGGTGAGAAGCCATGGAGCTGGGCTTCGAGAGAGGCTCAGTGGCTCAGCAGCTCCTCTTTCTTTTCAAACTGGGAGGTGGGGAATTAGCCGTCATTATGGAGAGACTGTA
This sequence comes from Kryptolebias brasiliensis, assembly GCA_028566095.1. Classification (NCBI taxonomy): domain Eukaryota; kingdom Metazoa; phylum Chordata; class Actinopteri; order Cyprinodontiformes; family Rivulidae; genus Kryptolebias; species Kryptolebias brasiliensis. Next base: position 11,172,691 of record JAOXNZ010000098.1, on the reverse strand, counting down.
GGCTGTCAGTGAGAAGTCCACAGATGCATAGGATTTGTACACATAAGCTTGCACTTATTGTGCCTGAATAAAACAAAAAAAGAAAAAAAAGATGTGGTTCACTTTTGAGCTTTTTTTTTTTTGCTTGTTTGTTCAAATTTTGTATTTTTAGTTTGCTTTTTCTGTCTTGGCTGTGACAAAAAGTATGTCATTTCTAAAAAGAAATACCATTAATGTCGAATCTAGTTAGTCATGTATATGTATGAACTGTTTTTGTAAAAAAAACAAACTTATGTAAATGCTATGATTTTATGACAGTTGCACCAGTTGAAATTCTTCTTTCTTTTGTTTGTTTGTCTTATGTCACTATCAGAGACAAGCGAGGCACTCTGTGGGGCAAATTTATATATTAATATTTTTTTCGACAGTGACTGGTGATGAAAATAGAACTAAAGTGCCAGTTTACCTACAATCAGGGGAAAAACAATTTTGAAGTTTTAGGAATTAGAAAATCATTAAAAACCCAGAATGAGGGAAATGACCCATCAAAGGTTGTACTCAAACAAACTATAAGACTTTATATTTTTACAGATGGCTCCAAAGTGGAGATATTTGGTTTTAAATTACAGATCTTTGCTAAAACATGAAGCCATAATGTCACAAACTGTCAAGCACGGAGGTGGCATTGACCATGAACTCCTCTGTAAATCAAAGAAGACAGACAATGAGTGGAACTACTGTTTTAATGTTTTCTCCTTTTTTTAAGAGAATTAATTAGTCTGCAAGTTTTTATTTCACAAGAGTGGTTTTAAATCTAGAAACATAATGAAGATTGCTTCTTTACCTGTCAGTAAACAGTTCTTTGTGACAGTTTTACAGAATGCAGATATTTTAAATTGCTACAGTATGTGAGAAGGTAAATCATGTTGGGTTTGTCTGCTGGGATGGGAAATGCAATCTGTCCACAACCTGTACTTTATATTGTTACCTTGCTTCTGTTTGTTTGTTTATAGAAATAGCTGCTCTGCATTGTCAGGTCTCAAAAAAAGACGGAGGCAGGAAAAGTGAGCGAAAAGGAAGTTTACATGAAGGAACAGAACCTATGCTGCCAAGATAAAACGTCACTGAATCAAACTATTTACACACTGTCTCTGATCACATTCATGAAAATGATAAATTATGTCTCTGAACTGAGCACTGTACACTGACTGAGTTTAAAAGCAACAAATTCAGGGGAGTTTATGAGCAGCTCTTAAGATATTCTGTTTAAAAAGAAAGTGTTCACATAAAGTTGAAATTTTCTCTAATATTTAGCTGGGTGGCAATTTTATTGAGCCTTGGCAAATGGGTTTTATCACTTCTTAAAGTGACAGTAGTTCTGAAACTAAACCTGCATTTAGCAGCTAGCCTTAGTGTTTGTGCAGAAATTAGTTGCGGGAGGATTTTACAGGTTAATTCAACAACGTGCACTTAAAAATACAATTTTGAAGGTTAATTTGAAGGGTTTCTTCCACAGCGCTCACAGTTTGATATGTAACAGAAGCTGGTGTCCCAAATTGCTCAAAATTATTCTCAACTGTGCAAAAACGTTGCAATCCTTCCAATCCAGCTAAACTCTACATTTAGCTTTTTTTCTTGTCTGTTTCCTCTTCTTCCATATTGAGGTAGAATTCAAGCTTATTGACCAATTAGATTTGTCCTCAGCTCTGGAGAGTGATTCTGACAACATCCGTATTTCTTGCTGCTGAAGTTGGTTAATTAAAGTGTTTTTTCAAGACCCCTTCAGAGCAAACACTTGGAGAATTAAAATCAGGACTAAAGAGTGATTTTATTGGTTTAGTTCTTTATTACAGGTAAAGCTAGAAGCACTAGATTAAAACATTCTTAGGTGGAAATGTTTAGGTAGAAAGCAGTAAAACATATAACGCCAGAGGCATTCTGTTTGAGCGTAACTGTAGTTCAGAAGTTAGCTTGACTCTTTGCTGTCAGACCCTAAATGTATTCACATAAACATGAATGCATAAACAGAACAATTTGGAGTTAGTGGCTACATTACAACCAAGTTTTGTTTTGGTCATTTGGTGAGAATTTCTCCAGGCTACACAAACCGGCCAAATGTACACAAAGCCAAGCAAATATTCGCTTAGTTTCATGTCTGAACACTCCAAAACAGATAAAAAAAAAGACTAGGTCTCAAACTATCATTGCTCACAACAGCTGTATTGCCAGATGAGTAGGAGAGAACAACCACTTGAACTGTCAGTTTGATGTTAAAGCAGTATAATTTGAAGGCTTTGTTAGCAGCAGTATCAATATAAAATTAAGTAATTGCTGTGTCATTTTATTTTCCTCCTAAGGAAGCAGATTTTTAGTAATTTATTAGAAATTTGGTTTTCAGTTGGAAATAAGCTGATTTAAAGTGATGCAATAAGGTGGCGTAATAGACTTAAATGAGTACAGACATACGTGTGTCACGACTTGACAGCAGCCACAAAGCAAAGTGCAGACTGTTATTTTTAGAGGATAAATATGAAGATGCTGCGGTGCAGTTTGCAGCAGGAACAAGGTTGCCGCTGTCTCTGAGGCGGCAGCTGCTCACATGAGACAATCGGCTTTCAGGGAAAGTCAGAAAAAAATGATTTTCAGAATTGTGACTGCCATTCAAACATTTTGTTCCCATCAGACAGCGACGGCTCATATCTGCACCTGCCGGCTGAGTCATAACACCAGAGGCACAACAGCTCTGTTTCGGCGTGTGGAAATTGAATTGAGACTTTCAAAGACCTGAACGGCACGAGTCAAGAATTCCCCACGCAAAGATAAATGTGTGTACACCTTTTGCCTAAAATCCATCTTCTTATCCAGTCATTCTTGAGTCTGTCAGGAAATCAGTAAAACACTGGCAAAAAAATGCAGTTGTTAAAACCATGCAGGGCCAAGACCAAAGTGGATTATTGCCATCTTTAAACAACTGCAGTCTCAAAGATCTCTTAGCAATTCATGTAAAAGCTATGTAATAAACCTTCATATCACTGTCAGTTTCACATTATACAATTATTCTGGCACTAATATGATGTTCTTGTCAGAACTGCCCCAGGCTGCTTCAGAAGTACTACAGCTAGAGCTTCAACTTATGTTAACAACCTTTACTTCTATTAGCTACATTAGCAAACATTAAACTTCTACTGTTTTGCATGACATCGCTTGTTTAGTTTGTCACTGCTCTCTACTGAAACTTGCAAATATATGTGCTGAGCAAAGATAGACCTTTTGTATGCTGATAGTACTAAGGCTGCAAATGCATCGGTCTGCCTGTTCAGTGCATTTAGTCAGTGCAAAAATTTACCCAACTGATACAGTTGCAGCCTCAGCACCACTGGCATGACTGGTTATGCTCAGCACTATTGATAACTACTTGACAAAACATCTTTTCACAATGACCAAGATTATCCCTTTAAAACAGCAGCAATCCACTTTGGTTTTGGCCCCGCAATGGATTAGCTGATAGCTCGAAACTCTATTTTAAAAATTGAGGTCATTTAAAGAGCTCCAGTATGTGCAACAGGTGAAATTATTTATTTAAAACCTTTTCCACAGAACCCCACTTCAAAAGATCTAAAGTATCACTTCAAACTAGGTTGTCATACCAGACTACCAATAAATTTAAGTGGCCTCTACCATTTTTGTCAATTATAGTGATAAAAACCCAAAATACAATTTTAAAATTGGTCAGTGCAATTCATTTTTCCTAAATATCAGGCAATGTAACAGTTTGTAACCATTCAGTTATATTTTTTACTCTGGAGTAATAAAAAAATGAATTCTTGATAAGTGTTTTGTTCATTATATTGATCCAACAAATATTCATTATATTGATCCAACAAATATGGCTGTAAGGGTTTCTGACGCAGTCCACTGCAGGGAAAAACATCTTGAGTTGCTTTAGAAAATTGAACCATTCAGCATTGTGTGGCTCTCCGAGTCAGTGTAAAGGTTTCAAACGGTGCAGCATCAAATTCTATCAAAAAGCACAATGCTTTAAATTCATCGAGACAGAAAATGAAAAGAAATAAATGCTCATTTGACAGCAAAAGATAGAGCATCCATCACACCAATGTTGTAAAACAATAACCTTTAAATCCAAGTCAAAAGTGACTATTTTTATCAAAAGGAAAAGCTGGACGATTTTTTTTTGCCTGTGTGTGACAGAGAGTGTGTGAGTTACCGAAATATCTCATGAACCACTGGACAAATTTTAACAAAAGTAGCAGAGAGTAATCACTGGATGTAGATCTACAACTGATGTCCTTTTGGAGTCGACTCGATTCAAAATGGCTACCACAGCCAACAGATTTTAGAGAATGGAAGAATTGCTGTCTATTAGTCAAATCTACAGACAAGCTAAAATTTGATGTGGTAGCAGCTGAGAGACGTTCACTCAGCTCCAAGTTCTACTCATTGAGTAAGGTCTTTGTTCAAAACTTTAGCATTAACTGTTGTTGTCCACCTCATTAGTCTGTTAGCAAAATATCTCATGAACCACTTGATGTAGTTCCAATAAAACTTTCAGAAAGTAATAAATAAATGTACATTTACAACTGATTAACTTTTAGAGTCAGTCCAAGTCAAGCTGGCCACAACAACTATTCGACAATAGCCAACATAAAAATGGCTGTAACTTGATAAGTTTTACAGATATTCAGCTAAAGGTTGATGGTAGAACCTCCGAGTCATGTACTGTACAACCCATAATCTGAGTGAGGCATCTTGTGATATCAGAAAAGATTGTACATAACGTAATTTTCAAGGTCTGACCAAAACGACTACAACTCTGTCATTTTACAACACAAGATGTTTAAAGTCTCAGTCTAAAACTTTCATATATTTAGGGAGTTCTTTGCCTTTAATTGTATGAATCTTTAACAACTAGGGTCATGAAGATTTTTTTAAACAGACCTGAGTGCTTCTCAATCTGGTGCCCCAACACCTTTTAGTGGTTTTCCTCCATTCGGATTTGTCAGCCGCATACATGAAAGTAATCAAACAGGCAATCAAGGTAAGCTTACCCTTTCTTTTTTTTAATGTATATTTGCAGTTGTGATGTGCGGCTCATCACAAAAATGAACATAAATAGAGGACAGGAATAGGCCTCCTTTTTAAAGCGCTACAAAGGACAAAATCAAAGCTTTTTTCTCAAAAAGGCTCTTTAGATGTTTTCGCTGTGAGGTTGTTGTTTTTTTTTATGAGCAAGAAAAAGATGGGACACAACTGACAGCAGAATGGAGACGTATTTCTGTATGAGGTGATCTCAGTACAAGAATTCCTGATTGCATGCCGGCCCTACATGGCTTTTGTTCTTCTTGTTTGCAAGTTTATCTGAAACAAAACTGGACTGGAAACAAAACAAAACAAAAAAGCACAAGCATCTCCCAATGAAATAACCATTATGAAGAGGATTTTAAAGTTTGATTCAGTGTAAATAAAAGCCGTAATATAAAATGCCAACACCATAATCCTCATTTAATTTAGTTTTACCTGGGCCAACCTCTTTTTTGTATTACTCAGTCTCTTTTTTTAGCTTTTTTTAAAATTTGATGTGAATCATGGCAATTAAAATGTATTAAATACAAGCTGTTACAAAATGCATTCTTGTAAGGCGTTTGGAAGCTGTTGAATGTGAAAGCTCATCGCGGAGCTGTTCTCCAACTAATCTGTGACATCTGCGAGGATTTGACTGAAACTGACAGAAACTGCTGAAGTAAAACAAAAGATCTTTTACAAACTTCATCTAAAATCTCCTGCAATAAACGTGATATTGTGAGACGTCGCGCTCAGAGTATGTTACTATTGTTGCTAAGCTGTGGTGGTCATCTTGAATTGGGGTGACTCCAAAAGGTAATCATTTGCAGATGTCCATTTAATGATTACTTTCTGAGAGTTTTACTCAAATCTGTCCTCTGGTTTATGAGATATTTTGGTACAGATTAATGAACACACGGACATAGTCACAAACATTATCACCCTTTCGCCTTTGGCAGGAGGTGATAAAAACTACAAACATAAATGAGTAGGGCACAAACAACTCACAAAGCATTCCGCCCTGCATGGAAATAACAGACAAAAAGCTCACAAACAGTAAGACTAGATTTGTCTGAGGATGCCTCAATTAGAGCTCAGACTTCCAAAAAAGTGTCTCCAGTAAAAACTAAACAGATTAGTTTGGGTAACATTGCTGCTGGCACTTGAGTCAAACAATGACAGAGCTGCATACATCAAAGTGACAGAAAGATTTAAATTTTACAGCTAAGGTCATGTGCAGGATATACTGTGCAGTGGGAGAGGCTAAAGTGGGCTATAAATATCATCTGACATACTGTTCTGAACCTTTGTACTGAGAGTTATCAGGCTCCTGCTCTGCTCATCCTCCTCATTCAGGAACAGTTTTTATAAACTACCTGCTACCTTTGACTGCAGGCCACAAATGATGAGTATTTCTTAATAAATTGACACTTTAGACTTTAATGTAATGATTGCTTGCAGCCCTTGAAATGTAAAGCTGAATAACATAAAATTACAGTTGATGCACATTAGCTCTTTCAGCACTTTCTTTTTTAGCATACGTAATAAGGCTGAACAATATTTGGAAAGCAAGCGATGATGATGTAATACAGCTGAATACTGCAATAATGATATCAGTTGCGATAAACAAATTTTTCACTCCCTCCTTCTGTCTCTCACCATGATACTGAAAACACTGTCCATGGATTTTAGCATCTTAGCTACTATTATCTTAATCAGGTGAGAATCAAGGGATTAGGCAATATATTATTGGTGTGCAGAGTGTGAATGCATGGCACTTGGAATAAATTAGCTGACCACGCATTGCAGTATCAGCAGTCTAAATTTACCTTTAAAACACTTAAACAGTTCAATACATTAGAAACAGTAAAGGATTTTACACATTGGCAGTGTCACAAATGTTTTAAAACTTAACTTTGCAAATGTTTAAGAGTTTACAGTTCCCAAGGTGAAACAGACTATGAGGCTAAAATGTGGCATGTGCCACATCCATGGCAATGTCTCTGGAATCGATCCAGGAAATCCTGGAAAATTATAAAGCTGTGTCCCCAGCCCTGAGAAATGGCACCATACTGGAGAGATTTGAGACAATGGTCTTGAAAAAATCCTAACAGGTGACAGAAAGGAAACACAGAAGACTGGCAAAATTTAATCAACAACACAAAAGACAATCTGGCAGAAAAGACATGCTGAAACCACTAACAAAGACATGAAATGAAGAAAAACGCTAACTGCTAGACATAAGAGAAAACAAATGGCAAATAAAACTAAAACTAAGAACCAGAAAAATATAATGAACCATACAAAAACAGGACACCTAGCAACCCACTCCTCCCCCAAAATAGTTACATCTAATCAACATTTGCATATGCAAAACAGTTATAACTCAATTTTAAAGATGTTGAGCTGAAATTTAATGTGGTAATAGCCGAGAATCATTCACAACACATACTCTGTGAGGGACATCTTGCGACAATGCTTGACAAGGTTATTTTTTCAAGGTTTGATGAAAACGGCTACAACTGCATCATGTCTTACCATAAAATGATCTGAGCTTAAAACTATAGCAGGCAATATGCATTTCTCCATGGAATGCTAGGACTTTCTCCTTCATAAACAGGATGTAATTAAAATATTATGTATAAAAAAAAAGAAAACGTAAATGATAATAAAAATTTAAGATCTCTTAAGTTCATCGTGTATTCTTCAAAATCAAAAAGACCTTACATTAGTCCCACCGTTTCCTGGAGCAAAAGAACATGACTACAGCCTATATGTAGATTAATACAGAAGCCTATGAAAAAAAGGAAGAAAAAATGCCTTATAGCTATAAAAAAGAAATTTTACTATGCAGGTTTAAGCTACATTGGTGCAAACTCCAAAGAATACTAAAAGAAATATAAATTGTGGAGACTTATTGCGTTCTAGCACCAGATCCAGGAGCCATTTCTTTCCTCAGGCTTTGAGAACACTGAATTCAAAGCTAAAATTTATGCTTCTGATTTCACAATTTATTCATTCTTATACGACTTTATGTTTTTTGCAAGTAGCATAAAAGAGACTACATTTTGCATTTCATTATAAAACCTCTGGTTGCATAGAGACAGCTGAACTGAATCTTGGGTCAAAGACTTTAAAATGCTTCGTCATGCAAAATGTGTTTGCTATAGGTGATATTAGACAAAGAAGCCAGAATGCATAGAAATATTGCCATAGAAGACTTCAGATTTAGCAACGTCCCACTTCCTATTGGTGTTGCTTTTGTGCTTGCCTGCTGTAAAAATCTGCATTACATTTGAAGCAAATGCTAAATATGAGCTCATTTCTCTCCATTTGAGGTTAAGAGTGTGTTTAAAGGCATTGCAGCAACTGTTTTATTTCTGCACCAAGAAACCTGAGTGAACTGAGTCATAAAACAATATCAAAGGACACTTTTTTCCCCTCCAAGTCAAAATCAGATGAGACACCCACAATCGGAGATGGTGCTGTGAAGTTTTCCCACGGCACGAACCAAATGTTCACGTTCAGTATGAGTAAGGTTAGCTGCATTGTGTTCCTCTGCAGACAACTATCAATTACATGTGTCAAAGCATCACAACAGAGATTCATATCACAGCAAATTCTACAAACTGCCAAGCATTCAGTTTTGAAGATGTTGCAGCTGGGTAAGATGGAACATTGAACACATCCACTAGTGATTATTTGGCTAAAAAAAGCCTCTGTGCAGCTTTTTTCTTAAGTTAAAATATTCAGAAACTTTAGAGACTGCTTTACTCTGCCAACGATGACAGGACTTTTTAAAGTGGCCACTTTCCATCTGCCTTATAGCCACATTCCATTCGGGGGTCATTTTAAAAAAAAACTCAAGAAGTTTGGAAATTAAAACCATGTTTTCAGAAGCTGATCCAACTAATCTGCCTTTTGTGTGTCTGTAACATTATAGCTATTGACGGGAAAAGGCCTTATCAGTTCTAATGGTGGAGAGCTCACCGATATTTAATCCATTATAGGCGGTTTGGGGTTGCTGAGACCACTCGTCAGGTCACACGATGCTCAGGAGAGTCGTCAGAGTCACGTTAATTAAACAATAAAGTGGTAACTGGCTGGGAAGGGATTTGAGGTCAGCACTCCGGCTATAATCACAGTTCCTGCTCTGTACAATGAACATTTTTCCGTCTAACACAGTTTTTAGACAAAGCTCACAAGCCATAATTTGTGTCAGTTTAATGGGCAATGGCCTTTTTTCAAGACCTAAATATCTAATCATCTACTTTTTGAATCTATGTGAAAGGTGATGCGTAAAGTCCTAGGAGAATAAAAAAGAGATAGTCACATGAAATGTGATTTCTAACCATCATGTGAAAAAGCAGACGTCTACTTGAGTAAAATTAGACAGTGCAAAGTTTATTCTACCCATGTCCTATTAGTGAAGTGTAACCATTATCACTAAGTCCGTAGTCCAGAATGAAGTGTATGAAAGCTACTGATGACACAAAAGCTAGTCATCTAATATGTCTTTTAGTTTCCACTAAACAAAGTTTCTACCGCTGAAAAGGAGGAGGTGCAAAAGGTGATCATTTATGTCTATCAGCAATGCAAATGCAATGTTTGTTTTTTTTTCCTTTTGTGACTATTGCAAATTTTGCAGTCACACCATGTGGTAACATCAGCCTAGTCAGAGCATCAACAGTAACTGGAAGCACAGCAGGGCTTTACTGGATGATATTAGTCTTGCTAAGATCCTAAAGTACTCAACAAGCGACTTTCTTGTATATTCAATTATTTTTAATCCTACATTTACTTTCCATGTGCCTCAAATGGGGGTACTTGTAAAGTAACTAGGTGACTGACTTAAGAAGGTCACTCATCTAGTTATTAACTCTCCTTTCTTGAATGCCACCCATGGTGGTGCTTTTGTCCTCAGTATGCACTGTATGTGAATTCTTAACGAAAGACATTCAATGCAATTCCAGTCAGTTTAACAGAAATAGCCATGAAAGACACAAAAATACGCGTTCATGTTTCTCAACAAATAACTTGTCTTTTCATGAAATGTCAGACAAATGTGCATTCAGAAGAGAATAATAAACAAGTAGCTCTAGGTTGATTTCATGGTATCCTCAATATCATTTGAATTCTCTCCTGGTTCCTTTTGTTAAACTCCCCCTCTAGGCATGGATAAGCCCCTATAAAATTTTCTCTATTCATTAAAGCAACATATTTAGACCTTTTCAAAAAACAAAATAATCCTTTTGTGCCATTAAAACTTGAATGCCTCTGCTGCAAACATCATAAAAATACTCTTTTATGATGGTTGTTTATTTTGGTAGCACAGTCTTTTGTCATATCGAACACACATTAAAGTTTCTTCAGCCTGGCAATGAAATTAGCCACTGACTGGTAATTTAAAAACCCAAGCCTAACGCTGTCGTATATGCTTTATTTAATGTCCATGAATTACATAAATTTCATTATTGTATCAGTTTATTTTAATATAACAGTTAACCTTGTCCTCATCTCTGCTAAATGTTTGACTACAGCTGCCTACTCCCGGTTCCTTCAAATGTTTGGTTTGACTGCTTCAGTAAACAGCTTGTAATGTCTTGTTAATATTAGATAAAACTGGGTCTCACCTGTCACTTTCATGGCTGATTTTTTAGGTTTGTTATGTAAGAAACCTTAGCTGTCTGAATCTGTGTTTTTGACGCCTTTGTTGATAAACTAGTTTCAAGGTGGGAAGCTTCAGTCACAGTGCAAGCAACTCATTCATTCTTTAGCAGCCTAAAAATAAAATCCCATATTACTGTGATGACAAGGTTACAATTTTGATTTCTTGGGGGTTTTCTGACTTTGTTTTTATATCAATGGTTTATGGCTTAGCCCTGTTCAGGTTTGCAGGGTTTGCTGGTGCCTTATCCCAGTAGTTAATGGGGGTTAGAATAACAAGATGAACAACCACGCACACACACCCTATCTAAAGTCAATTTAGCATCACCAATTAAACCAACATGCATGTTTTTTAGACTTTGGGCGGAAACTGTAGTACCTGGAGAAAAACAAACATGCACCTGGATTTCATGAAAACTAACCTTCCAAAATATTTGCCTGCAGTGGAGTGAAGTTCTTCCACTAATCTGATTAAAAATAACAATAACACCTAGCTGTGCTTTTGTTTTTCTTTTATAAATGTAACCACTTTAACAAAACTTACACTGACACATTACACTATTCTGCATCACAATTAATTACAGTACTTGGTACTCCCAATAGTGTCTTTATTTGTCTTTCACACTCAATACTCTTTACAGAAAACAGGTTTTATATGTTTTGGCTCACGTTCTTTTGATTAAAAACCTGTGAACCAGTGAGGAGTACTCCGTGCACTCAGAGGTGACCATCGATGACAGTGACATTAATAATCAGAGGCTATGTCATCCACAATTCATGGATGAAGATGACCGACAAGGACAATGAACAATCCGAATATCCAAAGATGTGGAGCAGGACTTTGATAACACCACATTATTAGCCATATATCACACTGTTTTAAGAAGTGGGGAATGGCATCACCTTGTGCTTGAATTAATTTGCTACTTTCTGTATAACTGCTGGGACATGCAACTTCAATAAGACCACAGGTACACATCAAAAAGAAGGAGGAAGAAAAAAATTGCATGATGCAAAGTCTTCAAAGTCTCAGGATTACTCTTTCGGTAAAACTCACCTTCTGGAGTAATGAGCTAAATTGAAGCTGTAAAATGGGCCGAAAAGTTGATCCATGCAACTGAAATAAAACGATTTCATCAGTTTCCCTCCCAGAGCTGCTCTTTGTAACTGCAGTGAACCAACCCTTTACCAGTAATGCGTTGGACCAGGAAGGGCTTTAACATTTGGATGAGCAGGACATGAAGTGAAAGGGCAGTCCTCCTCAGTGGTGGGAATAAACACTGCCATCACCAGAGGGAAATGCTCCATTTGTTTAATGTGCCATTTCAGAAGCGGAACCCCTGTATTTTTACAGACATGGTAACCTCATGGTGTGTACCGCCCCTTTGGAATTTGATCAGAGCTAAAAACTGTTTACTAATATTTGGAGCCTGACATTTATTGAAAGTGGCCTTTAGTAAAAGTCATAGCTGAAGCGTGAAAAGGTTTTTAGATGAGCCAGTGAAACTCCTACATCATCTAGGCCCATTAGATGTATCAGTGGCATCAGAAGGTAGAGGCACTCTCAGAGGGGATAACTTCCAAAACAATTATACCTGCATTTATTTACTCAAATATGTACAAGCTAATAGTGATGAAATTTCAGAATAATTAAGATGTTATTTAAAGACTTGTGACACTTTCAGAAACTTGTCAGTTTGCCAGAACCCATTTGAAATGTTACGCACAGTCATTCTGGTGTCCTATCACAGCATTCCTCACATAAGAGTCAATGCAGTAATGTTTCCAATTTATAGATAAAACCAACTTCAATGTCATCATTATGACAAGTAAAGCTGCATTGAACTTTAAATGTAACATGATGCTCAAAAAGTTATCATGCATGTTATAGTAAAAGATATAAATGCAGCGAAGGATGAACGCAGTGTGTGTAAAACACTTCTGTGTGAAATGACTTGAACCCTTAACTGAAAGTTACTATTTCACTGAGGCACAAAAACCAATGACACTGTGCTAACTGTAATAC
>JAOXNZ010000098.1:11135957-11159840 GCA_028566095.1 Kryptolebias brasiliensis | reverse complement strand
ACCAATGACACTGTGCTAACTGTAATACAAACGAAACAAACAAAAATAATTTTAGCAATTATTTTCTAGTATTTTTTGAGCTATTGCATATTTTCTTCTGAAGAGACGTAGCGTTTTCTATTTTCTCTGATTTATGTTTTTAGATAAAAAAAATATGTTGTTTACATGTTCTTTGTTTGGTGAATGGTAAATTGTTGCAAGATCCAAATGCAGGCGGGAAAATGCAGAGGCAGTGTTCAGGATATCAACGGTACTTGTAAGAAAAAAACTAAAGCAAAAATGAAACCAGCAAAGAGCAAACTACACGAAGACAATCTGACAAAGAACTGAGAACGGCCAGGAACTATATGAACTGGGAAGAGTAATTATTCATGTAATTATACATGTGTCCTTGGTAAGTATGTTCTTGGCACATACAGGTGAAAGTGTATACTCCACTGCAAACTGTAAGTTTGCAGTACAGTTATTCTGCAACTGAGACAGAAGTGTACATGCCTTGATTCATTATTTCAATTGGAACAGTGCTTGGGCTCTAAGTGATAATGTTCCAGAAGTACATGAGTACAGATGCATATGAAAAAACAGTCAAAAACTATAAATTACTTCTAGTGGTATGACTATAAGACTATATAACTCAATAGCTAAAATGGCCAAAACTTGTTACAAAGCACAAGAAACTCAAACAAAGATCAATATAAAACTAAATTGATCCAAACTATGACACCCTTGTGTTTCTGGTAAATGAATTCTAGTCTATGAAACACAAAACCAACAATAAACTCGTAGTTTTTTTTCCCCAATAGACTAGCAGAGACTTTGAGATCACTCACATTCATTCATATTACTTCATACAGCCTGAGTCAGGAGTTAAATCCTCAAAATATGGCCACTTCATTTCAAAAGTACTATTCAATGAGCTACTGCAGACATTTGTAAAGAAGATGGGTCTCTTGTGTGTGCAAATGTATTCCTGAAAACTTTATTCTATCTACTGCTCGCATGACATTTTGGGAGTCTTGCTGTCAAGAACAAGTTAGCTTTGATTTCATGTGCCACTCGTGCAAACCACTGTGCTGTTTCTGTTACATGCTGTTGCCTTAAGTGGCCCAGACAGTACAAAAGTGAGCGTGACATCTCTACTGTGTGTGCCACCATCTGCTGAACAGACCCTGAGGCCAACAGATGACGAGTCAGCAGAGGTTTGGGCAAATCAGAAAAGTCATGACTCCTGGTGGTTCCTGATTTCAAACAGAACCAGAACCGCATGGCATGGTAGGACGTGGTAATTTTTCATCTCATCATTTCATTTCAGACAAAATGACTCTAGCTCTTCTTTGCACTGCAGACAAACAGACAACAGTTCTTCTTATAAAGAAACAGATGTAGTGTTACCTAGTAGCTCTGTAATATTGTGTAGTTTTTATGCCACAACTGATATTAGAAGATATAGCGCTTTACTAAATTCAGCAAAAGGAATGTAGCTGGAGTTCTCTATAAACTAGATTGGTATTTCCTTAACTTTAACTGGATAGATGTTAAAGGATAGAAGAGGCATTGCAATGATACACTATTTTTTAATGAATACTCAACAATGTCGTATCAACAATAATTAATGCCTGAAAAAAATTAGAGGAAGTGTATTTTTACTTTTAAGCAGGAAAATGTCCTATTTGTTTATAAAGAGGGGCAGGACTTAAAATGGTACAGGAGCTAGCCACTAGGGGGCACTACTTTTTTGTGGCTTCAACTTCTGGCTTATGGTTCTTTCTCTAGTTACGATATATCTTGATGGTAATAGGTGTTTCTGAGTACATCAGCATACGTGGTAAAGTAAAAAACGGGGCAGCCTAACTATTTTCAACTGTGTGCTAGGTGATGATCAGTCAGTTTGAATTAAGTTCAATAAATTTCAAAGACAGCAAGTAAAAGGCTGACGAAGCTAGGAGAAAAAGTATTTGTTTTATTTCATTAATGCCACGTGGGTGTATTTAGATTTAATAAATGCATTTAGGACCAATTCAGCTCATTCAAATCATCCTGTGATATTTAGGTGGTATTTGTTTATTTGTGCTCGTCTTTTTCAGTATGAAGATAAAACAAAATCAGAGTCGCATCTTGTTTTATTAACCGTTAACGTTTCTCAGTATTCATATTGTAACATTTCATTTCAGTTGACCCTGGCTTCTTGTTTGATGCACTTAGTGATTTCTCTGAATGTGCAGACAACATACCTGACGCTGCTGAAGTACCACGACTTGAACTCTACAGTAAGTAATTAAAAGTTTAGAGACCAACCACTGCTGTCTTCCAGTATCTTCATTTAAATTTTGTTAAATAAAATACTTTGTTAAAGGGGGAATTTTAGCATGAAAATCTGTCAGACTTAATATCCATAATGATTATAGATAGGGATTTTCAACCTTATGACAGTTGTGATTAAATTCCCAAACTTTTAACCCAGTGTGCTAATTTAGGAAAATGAGATAAAGGAATTTATTTCCATTTAATAAAATCTGTTATAATCTTGAGAGTGTGCTCCAGAATTAATAGTGAAAGTAATAAGAGGGCTACCAAGGGATTTTGATTTAGACCACATGTTATAATTATAAATGCACACATTGCATATGCTTAATGTAAATGATGCTCTTTAGATGATGGGATGTGTTTACCCGACTACATTACAGCCTCATGCTAATTATTCCTGAAACCCTGGTAAGTCCTTTAGGTTTACACTAAATAATCTCTGTTTGCATTGACGTCTGTCTCTAAAATAGCCGTGTGGCACTTGCGGTGCATCATGCTGAGCGCTCTTCTCTGCACAGGTAATGTTGTTAGAAGTGTGAAAATCAGGTAAGCCCTTCCACAGTTTCTAGCAGCTGAATAGATTTTATAGTCGCAGACAGCTTTCAACACTCAGTCTAGTTAATGTCACTTTTGTTTTCCAGTATTAAAGAATCTCTGCTTCTTTGCTGAAGGCGTTTGTGTTCATGATTGAATCTTTGAGTATTTTTCTGATAAAAAGCATCAGTGACAGTAAGTCTGTTGTGCTGGTGCAGATTCACAGTCATCCGGGACATGGTAAATCCAAAAAAGGTTAAAAAAATGTTTTTGTCGTCTTTGTTTTTTAAGTCTGTTGTATTAGTTTAATGTACATCAGTAGGCCCACAGATAACAAATCTTTCCATTTTTTTTTTTGAGTTACTTGAAAAATATAAAATAAAATGTCATAAACTGCCCTCCCCCCATCAGTCAAAACGGAAGAATGTAAAGGCGTGCACACTCATGCAACCTGCATATTGCACATTTTATTTTAATTTATTTTTTAATTTTACAGTATATACGTATGTCAGACTAAAGGTGGAGGAAATTTAGAAATGATTTATCATAGTTTCATTTATTACAACACAAAAACATGGCATCATAACAAAAGAGTGTACATTTTTATGTCCACTCTAAATTAGCCCTTATTTTATTTTGAGAAAAGAAGCTTTGTTATCTCCAGATAATGACAAAACTGCATGGTTTTCACTACAAGACAAGCTTTGTTATAGCAAGATTATAAGATAAAGAACTTGTTATGTCATGATAATGTCACCTTAATCACCATCGTCTGTATATCTCATATATTAAACAGAAAATGTACTTTTTTCAGGGAAACAGTAAAGAAAGTTATGACTAATCTGACCTGTAAAAATAGTCTTGTTATTATCCTTTCACCTCTTAGCGACAGCAGAAAATGTTTTTGTTCATGTCTGTCAATTTAGCAAATGAACCACTGGACAGATTTTAATGAAACTTTCAGAAAATAGACATTACATGTACATCTACAACTGATTACCTTTTGGAGTCTCCCCTATTCAACATGACTGTCACAGCTAAGAACCTTAGAAAACACAAGAATGGCTTTAACTTTGTCCATTTTACATACACTGAGCTAAAATTTGGTGTGGTAGTAGCTGAGCATTATCCTCAACACATGCACAATAGGTAACACATCTTGTGAGATCTCACATGAGATTGTGCCAAACGTCATTTTTGACCAAAATAGCTATAACGGTATCCCTTTTCATCATAAGATGATCTTAGTTTCAAAATGTGGCTGGCGATTCACATTCTTTCATGAAATGCTAGGCTTTTAATTTTAAACTAAGCTGAATTGATCAGAAACCAAAACTAATTGGACCAGTCTGCCACCCATTTCAGTCAACATGACTGCAAAAATTATCTGAAAATGTTGTATCATGATTGTATTTTAAAATGTGCAACTAGTATTTTTGATTTTGCTGTGCTACCAATTGTATTATTATTATTATTAGTAGTAGTAGTAGTAGTAGTAGTAGTAGTAGTAGTAGTAGTAGTAGTAGTAGTAGTAGTAGTGAACTAGATGCCTTTCAGAAGATAAAAAATATCCACCAGCTCTCCACAATCCTGCATGAAAAAGTGGGTAAAGACAATGGATGGATGAATGGATGGCAAATTCATTAAGTTTCATAATAAATAACTTTTCAAACTGCAATAAACAGCCTTCAAAATGTTACCATGGTAACTATAAAAACCGGTAATGGACTAACCTTTTAATCAAAGAAACATTTAGGTTTTGGACTTCCATTAAGTAAATTGGAAAATCCTTTTCCAGAGACTAAGAGTGATAAATCTGAACAGTAGATTACCGGATTAATAATTCTACTAAAAACTGGGATCACACAGAGCATGGCTGATCGTATCTGGTTCTGTTACCACACTTAAATATGAGATGTTTAATGACCACATCCATGTTATATGAGCTCCTCTGCCTCGGTCCTTCTCATTCTGTGCTGCAGCTACCAATCGTAACCAGCAAAGTGCCCTTCGCCTACCACTCGTATTGAAGTATGCAGCGTGATCTGTGACTCAAGCCTTCCTTTAGTTCTTTGAGGATAAAAAAAAGTCCAAAATGTAACTGAGACACAGTTTTAGTGAGAAAGAAAAGAAAACCTGTGGATTGTGTCATTTTTTTTTACACTTTTGACTGTGCTTTTACGATCCAAAGGGATTATAAACAACTCAAGCAAGCAGTACTACTTCAAACAATAAAACACCTTGTTAAAGCCCAACATGAGAGAACCTTTGGGAAGAAACACTTCTGATGTGTATACAATCCCTCCAGTAGTGAATATATTTAGTCTTGCACCAGGAAAAGAAAAAAAAAAGCAAATCACTCTCCTGACTCCATTCTTCATTCTGAGGGATATCAGGAGCCAAATTCAATAACAACCTTAGATCATAGCCCAATCCATCTCTGAATCATCCCATAGTCTTTGCATAGCTTTATCCCCTCGGCATAATTTAAAACTGTCAGACTCTGAACTCATCTCCGCTATAGAAAATGAATGGGCTGGGCTCCAAGAACAGGATATCGTCACAGAAATAGCTCAAACTTCTGTGGAGTCACTAGATTCAACAGAGTCTCAGTCAAAGTCTACATGTAAGGAGAAGAATAAAGACAAATCTGCTAAAATGGAATTACATTCAGTCTGAAAATATGGAGGCCACAACTGGCTGCCAGCATCCCTGAAAGTGTGAGAATAGTTTAATTTTTATAAAAGTTAGAACTTGTGTCACCTTTAGTTTATAAGAACCATGCTTAAATAATGGGAAGAACGAAATAGAAAACGGGTGAACTTACAAGACGATCCAAATGGTACTTTTGAATTCCACTCACGAAAAATGTGCTTGCTTTATATGGCCTTAAAAAAAAGAAAATTACTTCTAAACATTATCTGCACAATCCAACATCCACTTATCTCTGTTGTCCCTGAAATTGAATGAATGCTTAGGGGTACGAGAATCAAAAAGAACAGAATTGATTCAGCCACCAGCATTTTTCAATACAGTTACTGTAGTTATGGATTTATGAGCCTCGAGCTCCCAAAGTCTGATCCTAAATGCATCATATTACCAAAATAAGTCATGTGGAGCAAGTCATGAGGGAGGGTTGGTGTTGTTCAATGAAGCATCTAGTAGTTATGCTTTTAGGACCACGCCTGCAAATCAAATCAAAGAGACAAAGCAGCAAAGGTCACGTTTTTATTACAGTTATTTACCTTCATTTGTTCATAGGCAGAGGCTTTGAACAAAGTGAATAGTTGTCAGATGATATCTATACAAATATAGCATGGAAGGCTGCTGATAGATGACAGAAGAAACAACTGAACTGGTTGGTCAGCTTAATAATTAGAATGAATTTAGCCATTTTTAAATAATTTACATTATCTACACTTGAGCATATTAAGTCAAATAAAATGCTGGCACATCTGTGGGCAGCACAGTGTTGTTACACTTAACACTATACTCTTATGTCAATGTGATTTTGTCAAAGTACCTTTTTGCTGCAGGGGTGCATTTTTCATACATCGATAATCTCCACAGGATATTTACCAAGTTATCCTAAATTTTGATATGATAATATCTTATTGGAAACTTGGTAAGACTGCAATTCCTATCTTTCAGAAAAGTGCTGCACAATATAGTACAAAGTTATCATCCTCGCAACATCAGTGTGTGCATTATAAATATCGCAAAGGGCGATAAATCATACGCCATTATATTTCAAAGTACCATGCAGTCATGTTCGACATGCTAATGATATACACTGAGCAAAAATATAAACGCAATATGATCTTGGAAGAGAAGATGCTGGATGTAGAGGTTCTGAGCTGGTGTGGTTACACATGGTCTGCGGTTGTGAGGCTGGTTAGATGTACTGCCAAATTCCCAGAAACGCTTTTAGAGACAGTTTATGGTTTATGGGCAACAGCTCTGGTGGACATTCCTGCAGTTACCATGCTAATTGCACGCGCTCTCAAAACTTGCAACATCTGTGGCATTGTGCTGTGTGGTAAAACGGCACATTTTAGAGTGTCTTTTTATTGTGGCCAGCCTAAGGCACACCTGTGCACTAATCATGCTGTCTAATCAGCATCTTGATATGCCACACCTGTGAGGTGGATGGAATATCTTGGCAAAGGAGAAGTGCTCACTAACACAGATTTACACAAATTTGTGAGCAACATTTGAGAGAAAAGGGCCTATTGTGTACATAGAAAAGGTCTTAGATCTTTGAGTTCAGGTCGTAAAAAATAGGGAGCAAAAACGAAAGCGTTGCTTTTATATTTTCATTTATTTTCAGTGTATTTAGACAATCTAACAAGCTGTGACAGGCCTTGATGCCCCCACCTGGTTTAGTTTAGAGTGATGACAAAAAAGAAAGTGTGAAATGAGGAAAATGTGGGTTTATCGTAATTGATATCGACATCGCAATATTAAACAATATTATTACTAATCTAATTTTTTGTTTCTAATACCGCGCAGCCCTGTTTCAGAGCCCTTTGTTAGGAATTAGTAAGCCAGAAAATGTTACTTTTAGAGAGCAAAAAATAAATAATTTTATTTTCAAGGAAAAAAATATGAATAACTTTATGCTTGCAACAACACTCATAGTAAACCTTCAGAGAACTGTAGCAGAAGTTGGAATCTGTACTGATTGCATCAGGCTAAGGAATAAATGACAAAATCAAAGGCAATCAGTTTTTTTTATTTATTTTTTTGTAGTTGATTGTAATGTGTATGAATATCAAGCTGTTTTATTTATGGGCCAGAAAACACAGAGACCAATGTGCTTCAAACATCAGCCATTAACTGCCCTGATGTCTACAGATCAACATTAGCATCAGCTATTAAAAAACCTTAATTGCTCAACCTTTGATTATGAGCATTGAAAACATTTGAAGGTTGTTTGCTTTGTATTTACCATAAAGCTGATGTTTTTAATTTGGGGAGAAATGTGTTAGCAACTGGTAGATGGATTACCAGCCACAGATATTATCATCCTTTTAAAAAGAAAATATTTCCTTTTATTATGAAGCATTCAAAACTTTAATCTGTTACCAAATAATGCACAGGAAAAGCATTCCCATTACCCTCCATATCAGCAAATGTCAGCATAAAGAATGATACAGAAGGAGAGGAGCATCCTACCTGCAAAGTACACTCAATGCAAGTTAAAATAAAATTTTAAAAAAATCTAGATTTTAGAAAAAAGCTGGAGTAATAAACAGGCTGGTAAATTGGTTGTGATGACAAAGGTGGCAAGGAGGAAGCACAAATACATAAAACAAGACCAGCAGGAAAAAAAACATCTAAAACACCAGGATCATGACCTAAATCATCAAGCAACAGGGAAAAACAGAAACCAGGAACACCATGCTCAGAGAAACAAGGACCTAAGGAACAGTAAGAATACTAACGATGAACCCACAAAGACAATCTGTGAACAGGTGAGCCGACAAGAGTATGCAAAGATGACGAATCAGCTGTTCAAACACAGGTGTGCAAGAAAACTAGAAAGTGGAAAACTACATACAGCCTGGAAACATGACTGAAAAGCACAAAAAAAAAGAAAGAAAGCAAGGCAAATAAAATCCCACACAGACATTTTTTCACATGTGAACGTCGTCAGTGTCAGAGACTTTTTCAAACAAGGAGATACTTTTGTTTTTGATACTAGTACTGACATTTAGGACTGTTACAATAAATACATTTTGCGAAAAATCTAAAATAATTGTGACAATTTGTCACAATTATTTATAGTGTTACATTATCCTAGTGTTAGCTTGATACAATTTTAAAATCATTTTTATAATCCTTGTAAAAAGTGAGAAATTTAAGATATCTATTAATATGTGGGCTACATCTGAAGACATTGCAGAAAGAAACTGTCAGCATAAAGGTCACACAATGTCTGGTCAAACTGGTTTAGACATATGTATTCTCAACTATGCCAGTAGTATAGGTGAGAAAATAGCTTTAGACTCATTTTAAACCCAAATTGACAGGCTTGTTTTTACGAAATATCATCTTGATAAGTAAAACCAATGTACTTCAAGGTGGCAATGGCTAAAACTCATCTGGAGGTGGTGGGACTGTCACACCTTAGCTAATAACTACTTCCTCTGCCTAGTGACGTTACAAAGCCACTTCACTCTTCATCTTTATTTAACTTAAGATATTACACAAATCCTTTGAAATGAGGTTCTGTGGACAGGTTACCTGCTGTAGATAGCTCTTTGGACGACCTCAGTTTGGAGAAATAGAGTTTAATTCTGACCGGAGCGAGGCCAAGACCAAAGTGGATTGCTGTCATCTTTAATTTAATCCAATATAAAATATATTTAAAAAATCAAGATTCATGGAAAGGCTATTTTATAAATATTTACATCTGTGTCAGTTTTGCATTACACATTTATTTATATAGATTTCTGTGGTGATTTTCAAGTGTGAATGGCAACAGCAGCAGCTACCTGGGGCACTTCAGGCAAGAATATGTAAATATCTCTGCCAAATTAACCATGTAATGCTTTCATGATATTACACGTACAGAAGCAGACAGCCACAAATTCAAAATTGACAGCGATGTAAAAGTTTATAAAATAGAATAAGGCTCTAGTCAAAATGATCAAATTAAGAAAACAAAATAAACTGATTAGATTTGATGCCATTACTCAGATAATGTATCCAACACATGTAGGCACAAGGCATAATAAGTATTTTAGTTTTGGTTTTTAAAAGAAGCACAAACAGGAAAGAGACTAACATTAATCAAAAAAGAAAGGAAAAGAAAAACTGTCTGCCAACATAAAATATAGTTTTCTAGTGCGGCATGTTTGATTGTACATCACTGTTTGGCAAGAACAAAAAAACAAAAATCAAAAACTGAAATATGGCATTCTGTAATTCAATTAATGGTTATGAGCAATTAAACAAGAAACACTAATGAATTGAACACAGTAATTCAAACTCAGAGATAGAAATCATAATTAATGGACTTTCCTCCAGTGCAGCCGACTTGATCTTTTCTTCCCTGTTTGAGAGGATTTGAAACAGGAATACAAGGTTTGTATTATATTTGTGTTCTGCTGCTGCCAGCTGCATTTTTTTAGACAATGAACCACGGACACTTTCTTGGAACGCAACCAATATCGTCTGCAAATGATAAAATACACCTCAAAGAGCAAAGGTAAAGCAGCACCATTGTGAATCACAAACATTAGCCTGCTGACTTGCTCATACAATACCCTAATTACCTTGTGTTTTATGCACACATTCCTCTCCACAAAGCAATGAGCCGTTGCACATCGCATTGCTATTCAAGACACAAGACATTAGCCGAACAAGAAAAGGCTAAAGAAAGTGATGTTTTACCATACTATTAAGAAAAACTTACAAGCTGTGATAAGACTTGCTATGAAGCTTTTAAAACCCCAGCCTGGCTTGGTTAACTTCTTCCTGTGTGATAAATGTATGAATGAACAGCACTGATATGGGAATAAGTGTGCTGCACTTGTCATTAACAGAGCTCGGAGAGGTCTGTGTGTTTGTCTTGCTTGCGAGACAGAAAGCTGCAGCAGAAAGACTATACAAAGAGCTTTGCCAGGACATGTAGGTCATTTCCTCTCCCAGTGGAAATACAGGCTGTGTTAGGATTAGGGGCTATGATTCATTACGACTGAATTTAATTACAGCGAGAGGTGGCCAATGCATCCCCGGTTTTAGCATATTAGGGCCTCTTCATCCACTGGATGGTAAATGTCTAAAAAGAAAGAGGGTGGGATTCAGGGTGGATAAAAATGTGTGTGTGTGTGTGTGTGTGTTAATGGAAGAAGGGGGACAGGGCTTCATTTTTAACAAGAATACGCATAAACTAAAATACACATAAAAGCAGATTACTCAGTGTAATCAGGTTAATGTGAGACAATGCGTTTATGTATTTTCCTCAGCTCTTTCAAAAGGGGAAAAAAATAGCTTGCATTCAAAGACTTCCAACATTTGATATGTATCACAATCCTAAATAACAGTGTCTCACAGAAAATACTCAGTGATAAGAGGATTTCTTTTAGCCATTTTTAATTCATCATTGCTTTCATTGTTATTAATAACTATTACCAGTCACCATGAAAAGTGGGTGATAATGTAAATCATGTGTCTGTGCCTGTGTGTTCGTCTGTCTGTCATGTTGGCAAAATGTCTTGTGAATCAGTGCAGAGGTTTTAATGAAAGTCTGGACTTGGTAATAAGTAGGTGGCATCCCCAACACAAACTCCAAGCGGTACAGCTTGTGCAAGGTTTTTGTTTAAAACCTTTGCACTAACTACTGGAGTCAACTATGTCTGTCTGTTAGCAAAATATCTCATGACCCATCTAACAGACTTTAATGAAACCTTCAGAAATGTATCATTGGATGTACAGCATATCTACAGTTGATCAACTTATGGAGTCAAGTTACAACATGCAGAAGCATTTTAAAATAAATGCCTAGCATTGCTTGACGGAATGTATATTGCCCGCCACCTTTTATGTCAGACACACAAACAAACAGATTTATGTTGGAACTTTATTGCCCTTTTGCCTTTGACAGCAGGCGATAAAAAGTTGTTTCCATCCAACAGCATCCGGTGAATTGTAGCAATAAGTAATAAAGCAACAGTTTGTTTGTGGGCATAACCCGTCACTCAAGTTATTTTATTGCAGTCAACAAATATATTTAAATCTGTGAACTAGATTAGCTGCTAATTTGGATTTATATACTCATATTTCTTAGGGGAAGAATCCAAATAGCTATGATTTAAATATATATATATCAAACGTGAAGTAGGAGTGGGTGATGTATCGCATCTTTTTCCATTCAAATTTTTTAAATGAATATATTTAAACCACTGAGTCCAAATTGTCATGGCCATTAAGAAAGCTCTGCAACAAACATGTCCATAAAGCTAGAACTTTAGTGCACAGAAAGTGTGTTTGTATCTGGACAGAGGAGAAGACAAGGGCAAGAGAACAAGTGAGTTTACAAGATTTCAGAGTTGATCATTTAAGAGTAGATAAATGACTTTGTGTGGAAGGAAAACAGCACTGGCTGTATCAGCTGGCACTGGTTTGGATTTTGCAAAGATGACATTGAACAAAATACAATTATCGACAAGATATTTCTTAAAGCATTGCAACAGAAGGTAGCAGTGCCACAAATGTGTTACACCACCTGAAATGTCATTCACTGGTAAAAAAAAAGACTGTTTTAAACTACATGTTCTCATCATAGCAATAAAAACATTTAGTTCAAATACTGCTCTTTAGATTATTTGCAAAATTGAAAAGATTCCCATCAGCCGTCACTTTTGTAGGTTATGTTTGCATGAGAAGGCACAAAACAACAACACTTGTTACCAGTAATTTTTTGCAATTTCTTTGCAAAAATTACCACAAGCAGACAGTGCCGTCAGGTGGCTTAGTCACGTCACCACTTAGTAATCTAATTTTTGGTAAACAAATCCCTGGTTGGTACTTCTCAAATGCAGCAGCTCTCATAAATCCAGAAAATGGTGCACTGAACACGACAACCTACTTGATTTCCAATTTGTTGTAACACAAAGCTCCTGGCTTTTTTTTTTTGTTTTGTTTTTTATCCTGGAAGAGGAAACCTGTTTTGTCACTCGGATGAATTTTTCTGAAATTAGACTGCATCTGGAAGCGGGGAACAATCAGGTTACCAGAGAGTGAGAATGCTTGTTTGAATCATATCCATTGGAGCTTATATAGACTTGAAACCACAGTCCCATCAGAAGCAGCAGGTTACACAAAACAAATCAATCTGAAAACACAGTCAACATACTGAGCATCCAGCTGAGGGATTCTGGAGTGAAGTAGACATCACTAAGATGGAAAATTCAATATCCTAATAGGCTTTATAGTTTATATAGTTCTTCAAGGTTGAGGAAACGTGGGATAGGCATTGTCACTTGCCCAGTGTCCAGAATGCTCTCATTTCACATGGATATTCATACAAAATGTTTGTTTAGAAAAAGTGTTTCTTTCTGTAAAGCCTTTTTGCATTTTGAGATGTGCCCTCCATACTCATTTATCTCCTGTGTAGAATAGTAAACAGCCTGACGATCTATGTTTTAAAACTTCAGGTCCATCTAAGAGGCTCAAAAGAAGCAGAACTTTAGGCAACCTGGCAAGAACAAGAGTATCTGTATGCTGCTAAGAGTTACCATGCTTACTTTATTCAAAGTGGAGAAGAACACTTGATAAGATGGTCACACCTGATGCAACAGTCTCCGGGTTGCCTGCTCCACTTTGTAAAGGAAAAATAGGAAAATCTAAATTCTTAACGTTTGTGTGTATTCATAATACATCCAGACTCGCAGCACAGGCGCGGGACCTCTTCTGAATTATTCAAGATCAGACCTGTTGGGGATGTTGAAAAATCAATACCTCAGCACTTTAGGAAACTTCCACAACCACATATTCAGACAAAAAAAAGGCTCACAAAAGACAATCCAAGCAGACAACATAAAAAAACATGCCAAACAACTTTGTTTTACAACTTCCTATATTGCCCACTGCATTTATTAATAATTGATTTACAACATTACAAGTTGTATCTATCTTATACAGCATACCAAGATGGCAGGATAATACATATCTGCTTCAGAGGAAGTTGGAGTCAAGATGGGCATTTTGAAATGGCTTACCTCAAGGAAAAGTAATAAAAATGTCTGGATTCTGCAAAATCCAACTCAATTAAATATTATCAGGTCAATCAAACTAATGATGTTCAAAACAAAATTCAATAAACATACATACTAGCAGAGCAAAAAAATAGCAAGTATTGATTGGTCTGCCCTTCTAATAGATTTAATAAAGACATCCATAAACAGTGCACTTCCTAGCAATACTTTTATAAGAATACCTGCATTGTACTAATCTTGCTTAGATAAACCTGGACACCAATATATTGTAAACAGTTTTCGAATTTTCACGAAATTGACCTAATTTTGAAACTTAAAACAAACTTTCCCATCATCAAACCAAAGTTGTTAAAACCTAAATAGATATATGGACTCGATTATTCCAGAAAACAGAACAGCTAGCCACAAAAAAATAAAATAAAAAAATGGAGCATTTAGGGCTGCATAATAATAGGAAAACATACACAAATATTGCTGAATATTACAATGACAATATTACTTTAAATAAACCCACATTTTCCCTCATTACCCTCTTTAATTTTTGTCATCTAAATCAGGTGTGAGCATTTAGGGCAGCAAAACTGAAATCTTTGTATGTAAATGCATGTCGCATGAAATATAATATCTTAGCATGTACTGGAGTGTGAACAGTCCTTTGTCTGACTGATATTGCGCACACTGATACTACAACAACAATAAACTTTCAGTATATACGACCCACCTTGAGATTGCAGTGACAACATACGTTTGTCATATCGTGCAGCTCTAATAGTGTCTGGTTGTCAAAGCATCACCAAATATAACAATTCTATCTTTAGACAGAAACAAATGTTCCTTGTAATGCAAAAGCCAAGCTCCTCTGAGCAATAAATCCAAGCTGAAGAAAATATCAATATATATTGATAGTTTGGGTCAATTACACCCTTGTGACAATTCTACAAAAATTAAGAAATGAATATATAGGTAGGCAATGCAGAACAGTCTGGTTGTGCACAGTAAAGTAAAAGGATATATATTTTTTATTATGACACCATTAGTAACAAGTTTTGGCCAGGCAGCAGCAACTTTCAGAAGTATCCTCTGGTTGCCAAGAAACTCCTTAGAGCCAAGAAGCAGACCAGAACACAACCAACAGAATAAACAAAAGTGGAAAAAAACGTGTTCATTAGTGAGCCCTAATGGTGCCGACTGGTGGATTTTTGTCACCTTGCCACACTGGCTGTTTCCAGTCTGTACGCTGGCTTTAGTTTTTACTTCCACTGACAGACATCAGAATAAATCCTCTGGTCCAAAAAGTGAATAAAGCAACATGCTGTTCATGCTTTGTTTTGATTGTTTTCACCCGGTCAGCAAATGTTACTGGTCTTGTTAGATATCGTTTACTTTCTGGATCTGGTGGTGTGGCAGACTAGCTGAAGTTGACAGAGTTTGCTCTAATATAAAACTGTTGGAACTCCTTTTTTTAGGAAGCTCACTTGTAGTCTGAGTATTAGTTTGGGGCTGATGATTGTAGAACTGGATAAAAACACCAATTTATAGCCTGTTTTGGACGTGAATCAACCTTGTACAAATTGCACTGCCTCAACTGTGTCCTGACCTCCCTCTGGACTTTCATTTGAACTTCCCATCTCCAAAGTCACCAAGGAGATGTTGACTCCATTCCCAACAGTACTTATGAGAGAGACACTCCAAGTGTAAACAATGTTCCTTTCGCTGTTCTCTCTCCTAGCCTGCTGATAACTACCCACTTGTCTAGTTTCCTCTGCTGTTTTTATCCTCTCTGAATCCTGGGCTCAGATAAAGGCTTTCCCACCATCCCACAGGCCCCCAGGATGCTTCATGAGCTCCCCACATTGTGTGCTTTTTGTCCCTGGGTGCCAGTGTATGATGTCCCCCTCCTGTCAGCTTGAATCACCCTCTACCCCGACTCAACAAGCTGCTCTCACCACTCCCCAGCTGCTGCGCCGGTGTGTTTATGGCACCAGCAAGTGTGAGCAGACACTACTGAGGCTGACCTTTGCAGCAGCATCCTGTGCTCCATGATTCTAACCCATTTGACAATAAACGCCACACAGAATGCTAATGAAGAGGACTGCACAGAGGCATATTATGTTCACTCCAGTGTAATTATCTGTGGGATTGCCCTACACCCCATGATACATATTGTTTAATTAATAAACTGAATTACTTTCTTTTAGACCCTGAGCTTCTCACCTCCAAGTCAAAAGTAATTAGTTCTACGTGCCGATAGAAACATCGACTAGTTGTTGCACTTTTTGCGTGAACATCATTCTTTAACAGCAAGATAAAAGGGATGAACCTATCAGGAGACGTTTTCTACTTAGTTGAAAATTACTGTTGTTCTTTTACAGCACTGTGCAAAAGTCTTAAGCCATCTCTCCTTTTCTCTACGGTGTACTTAAATAAAGCCGGACTTTCTTGTAATCTTTTTAAAGTGGTCTCAATTCTTCTTTCGTTTTCAGTCCAGTTACTTACCATTTTCAGAAAAGTGTTTTTAGTTTGTTTATTTATTTGTTTGTTAAGCCACTCAACTCTGACCTATGAGTCATAGACATAAAAAGGCTCCTGAACCCAAAGGAGGAACCAGTGTTGTGTCAACACACAAACTTAGCAAAGAACCTGGTTTAAAGAGGATGTTTAAACTCTTTGTGAGCAGCAGCCTGACACAATTTGTACATATTTCTTTATTTGAATTTAGGAAAAAAGCAAACATAACACAGTTAGATACATAAATTAATACTTTAGGACCAACAAGTTGATAGTCAAAGAGGTACAGTATAAGCTGAAAATTTGACACACAGTAGATGATTAACTAAAGAATGATACATCTCTCAGGTCTATAATGATTTTTAAATCATGACTTTCAGATGCTGTTCATTCACTGTAGCTAACTGCACAATAGCCTGTCATGGTCAGGTTCACAGATCAGACAGAGAAGGAGTGGAAAAAGCAGCCAAAGTCAAATGCACAAACTTCACTGGGAAACGTTTGGTCAAGACCACTTAAAAAAAATCACAAAATGTCTGGCTCTTTAGAAGCAAAATAGAAAACAAGTTTGCAGTGGCTTAAAACTTTTGCACTGTGCTGTTTTTTTATTGCAAGAAATTATTTTGTGACAATGTTTGTGAAAGTTTTATTTAATGCAATATGATTATAACTTTACTAAGTGGAAATAAACATTTCACATGGGTTAATAGTCAATTCAGTTCAATTTTGATTAAACAGGAACAACACAAAAAATAAAATTATTCCTTGAAGGAACGCATATCAACCACTGGCTTTCAGTTTTAAACCAATGTTATGTTATGTCGAATCTCATGCAATTTTGCAAGATGTGTTAGCACTCAGACTATATGTTGAGGATGACTTTCAGCAACTGCCACATCAAAATTTAGCTCAATATCTGTTAAACTCACAGAGTTATAGTCATTTTTGTGTTCTCTAAGGTCAATTAGCTGTGGCAGCCTTCTTGAATTGGGTTGCCTCTGAAGGTTAATCAGTTTCTGATGTACACACATTGATTACTTCCTCAGAGTTTCATTAAAATCCATCCAGTAGTTCATAAGCTATTTTGCTAACAGACAAACAGCGCTGCCCCCAATAGTTAATGGCAAACTTTTAACAGGTTTCAGGTACACAGTCAATGCTCAGAGTATAAGTTGGGAATAACTCTTAACTACTGTCACACCAAATTTCAAGTCAATAGTTGTAAACGTGGTTGACTTATAGCCAGTTTTGTGAATATAATAAAGTTTGCCTGCAGGTGCATGAGATATTTTGCTAACACAACAGATCAATCAACACATTCATGGAAAATAAAACATTATCATCCTTTTGCCTTCAGTGGTGGGGGAAAACAGTGTTACATATAGTTGTTGTTTTTCATAAAGGACTTCTAGCCAATGACTAAATAGGAGTCCTTGTCCCTGGTTAGGCTGTTAGAGAGAGCTAAAACTTCTAAAACTAATGCAACAAAAATATAATCTACAACAAATAAAAAAGCACCTATAAAAGTACACACAGAGGCTTAGGAAGTAATACAAATAGAAATAAGAACTAATTAAGAATACGTAAAAGGGAAGAAAAGCAGTAAGTAGTGTGTGCTGCTTTAAGAACTCTGTTTAAGTTCTTGCTCGTCCAGCGATTTGAAGCTTTATAGTATGATGGCTTTTCAAAAGTTGCATAAAAACAAAATCAGTTGCATAAACAGAAAAAAGAAAATCATACTCTGAAGCAATACGGCTTAGTGCATTAACAACACAAAAATACAAACACAAAAATACAAACATTGAATTTTTATGATATAAAGCACTGAAACAAACATTGCCTCTGAACATCCCTTACTCAGCAGATGCTCTGCAAATATTTAGTCTCATGAATACCCTGCAGAAAGCATTGATAGCATCATGTTTACCAGAAACTGCAAGTGTTTAAGTGGCTGACTTACTACGGCAGTTTCACTTGTTTAAAGGCGAGCGTCACCGATTTGCAGCGGCGGCTGTTTGGTTTGAGGTTCTTTAATGTATGTTTCCACTAGATTGATGCGACTGCGGCTGATTCCAGGCCAGCACGCTTACCCGAGGCTGAGTGCCAAGGCGTAATGAGAGATTTGGTTGTGAAATTCAGAATCTGACAGAATGCATTAAAGCCAAGCTGACTGCAGATGCAAAGAGAGCAGTCAGGCCAAAGTGATGACTTCCCATTTCCTACCAACTGTATCAGATTTCCCTTTGCTTCCAGCCACATGGAGGGCCAAGTTGTGCGGCAACTGTGCCTTTGTTTGGACACAGATTCCTTTTGTTTGTCATATTAGATGCCCACATACATCTGACAAAAGCAATTACTGGTCCCGCCACTTGGTTGTTTCTGCCAGTGAAGTGCTGGAAATGCAGAGTTAATTATAACAACTAACTGCAGCCGCAACGGTTTCTTTGTCATTGAAGGCAACACAGAGATTTCATTTCTATTAAGGTCATTTTCTTGACATGGCGGTACAGTCCATGTCACTCTAGGTCAGGGTGTCCCGCCTAGATATTTTACAGCAGCAGTGTGCCCTTGTGATACCAAACAAACACATACTGTGTGACAACTATGATCTAAGGGAACAAATAATGTGACAGCCTCTCGAGCTCCCTGGGCAGGCAGCTCTTCCCACGGGGAGTCAATGAAATCAGATTTTCTATATTTCTGAAAAGGTTGGATTGATCCTGGACACAAGGTCAACCTTTTTATGCTTCTGATGCTTTGTTTGCTTTGCCCTGGACTGTTAGAGGGCACATCCAAAATCAAACTAAATAGAACATCAATGAATACTTCTCCATATTTTTCCAATGTTTAGTTTCTCTCCATTGGCTCCCTGTCAAATTCAAAATAAAATTTAAAATCTTACTTATAAGACAACAACCAAGCTCCATTTTATATTAAAGAAACCCATTTGTCCATATTTTCTTAACAGAGCTTTCAGTTATCAGGCTCCTCTCTTGTTGCACCAGCTTTCAGTTTCTCACAGTCTGTCTACTTTTTAGGACCAGGCTTAAGACTTTCCTGTTTGATGAATCCTATAATTTGGGTTGGTTTGGATTTCCTGAACTATCCATGAGTTATGCTGCTATAGGCTTAGACTGCTGGAGGTCAAACTGACCATATTTTCTCCCTCCGCTGCTTATTTTACTCTCTCTACTCTCTATGTTCGTATTTGCAATTATTGCTGTTATTAACCTGTGTTTTTCTTCCCATAGAAAATACACCTGGACCAATCCTTCTGTGTTTGTCTTTGCCTTTTTTCTGTCCTCTCATCCCCCAGCTGGTCGAAACAGATGCCCGCTCATCTTGAGCCCGGTCGGTTCTCCTGGAGGTTTCTACCTGTTTAAAGAAAGGTGTTCCTTTCCACTGTCATCAACGCGCACTCAGGATGGGGAATTGCGACAAACTGAATTTTGACCCAATTCGCTGGCTTCTTTAAATAGATAACTTTTAGTAATTAGCATTTCAAAATGTACTGTATGTGAAAGTATTGTATTATAATAATAATAATTGAACTGAATGTAATTTGATTTGAATCTGGATCTGAAAAGGATTTATGATTTGGGCTTGTTTCTCTCTCTCTCGCTCTCTCTCTTTCATATGGTGACCACCTTGGTTATAAATCGGTGGTGTACAGACTGAACTGAATTGAAATAAATCAATACACCAGATGAAATAAAATGCAGAACGGAGCTTGCAATTGAGTTTGTGTACAATATATTTATTCTATGTGCATGAGCAAAACTTGACTCTAAGTCTGTGAATAAGTAATCAGTCTGTTTGCATCTTTCAGGATTTACTAACAAGAAAAGCTATCAGAAATTAAACCTTGTGAGAAACTGGCCTGTTTTATTATTATTATTTCTATATTTGCATCCATGGGAAAGGACAAAACATCAGAGCTTGATAAAGATCCTCACAAGCATCACTTCCCCCCAGTACTGAGATATAACAGATAACTGGAGACACACAGATCAGAGATGACAATATTTTACTGTGGCCACATGGGCAAGAAATGACCCTTAGCTGAACTCTAGCAGAGTCACAAATACGCTTATTCTGATTTAGATGCTTTCCCCCTAGCATCCCTCTAGCAAAAAACAGAGAGAAGGAACAATAGGACAGTCAAATGTATCCTAATTCCAGCCGGAGACACTAATTCAGTTCAGAAACAGCAAGGAAATGGGCTTGCGAGAGCAGACCCCGGCAAATACACGGCGGATAAAAACGATTATCCTGCAGATGAGCGGAAAGATGAAAACTAATTTAATAATAAGGCCAGAAAATTCTCCAAGATAACGGGGATCTAGAGACCAATCTGAGACCCATCTGGCTTGCACTGCACGTGTTGGAGCCATTTTCTGCAGCAGGAGTTGTCCATTTAAACAATGGTGCTAAAAGCTGAGGAGCTACATTCCTTACACTGCTCTTACACCTTACAAAGTGAACTTTAACAGCAGTGTTTTATTTTAAGGAGAAGGATTTGGGCTTTTAACACTCTTCACAAAACTGTTTTGAGGCACTCTTCTTCTCTTTTTACTTGAGTGTTGGTTTATACTTTTGGTACATAACAATTCAAGTGAACTCTTTTCTACTTTGTCCTTTTCAGATGATGTATTTGACACCTAACGATAAATGTTAATTCACCCTTTTTATTCTTCAGCTAACTGCAGGAGGCATGTGCACTCATAATACATAGAGTGCTTTGAGTTTAATGCAACTTTTTAGACTGCAGATATTGTTTTTATCAGTATGTGTAAAACAATTAAAATGAAATTACATGAATCGTGGTGAGTACATACATTAGCCTCAACATTATTTATTATTATTAACATTTATGTAACCAGGCAAGTCCCGTTGAGATCACAGATCTCTTTTTCAAGGGAGGCCTGGGCCTGAAGGCACCCTAACATGCATGCTTTTAGACTAAAAAACATGCATTTATATCATATCACACGTTTGAACAAATTTCAGGCAAAGTTTGCTAGGAAATTGAATATACATCTACAAAACAAAAAACAGCTCTAGTGCTCTGGACTATTCATCCATCCATTTTCTTTACCCGCTTTTTCCAATTCCGGGTCGCAGGGAGCCGGTGCCTATCTCCAGCAGTCACTGTGCTCCATCGCAGGGCCACATAGAGACAAACGAGACAAATGAGACAAACAACCATTCACACTCTCACTCACACCTAAAGACAATTTTTAAGAGTTACCAATTAACCTAACCTAACCTAACCTATGCATGTTTTTGGTCTGTGGGAGGAAACTGGAGTACCTGGAGTAAACCCACGTGTGCACAGGGAGAACATGTAAACTCCACCCTTTGGATCTTGTCTTCACCTGGCTGGTACCTGTTGTATCATATTTTTAAGTTTATGTTTCCTAAATTATTTATTTGTGCCAATTCCAAGTAAGTCTAACATTTGAAAAGGTAACTTTAATAACATTTCACAGAAAACTGAAAATTTAAATTTTCCATGAAATGTTATTAATTTCTTTCAGAATTAGGGACTGATGTAGATTCAAAGTAACATATTTGTAGGGTCAATATAATCTTTTGGGACTGAATCATCATCTGTTTAAACCTAATGAACAAAAGAACCTTTTACTAAAGAAAATGTCCCACCCAAATAAAAACAATTGATTTTATGAAGTGAGGGGTGGGCTTGTTGCATCAATAGATGAGGCCCCTGTCTTTGCTTACTTTACAAAAAGTAGTATACGCCAAAATAAAATCCAAATGAAATCTAAAAGTTCCCTACGGATCATTGCATTGGGCAGAGAAAAGTTGATGTTTATCACTTGAAGTTGCTTTAATGTTTTGCCTGTAAGAAGTATTTTTCACAAAATGAAAAAAGAGTGTATTTATTAGATACTTTTGCAATCACTAGGACCCTGTTTAAACCTGGCACTAACATCCACCTAGAGTCATTTGACTGCAAGTGGACAACTTTAATTGAGAGCATCCACACCTGGCAGTAAACTTTGTACCCCAAAATAGTAATAGATTGTCGATTATAATGACAATAAAGCTTCATCTTAAAACTAAATGTATTGTCTTCAGAAATCTAATATTCATGTCATTTATCAGAACAACCACACTCCATAGTCTATTCTGTGTTGCTCCCTTTAGCATTTTAAACACGTTTCTTAGCTATATAAAGTCTAGTTAACTATATTGATGTTCTTGCTATATTTTAGTGTGTATTTTGGTGTTCCTGCTTTGTTACAGTACAAACAGCAGGCAAATCCTTAAAAAAAGGTTCTTACATTGTGTGAAGTGTGGTAATGTGCAAACACTCTAAATTAAAACTTCAGTACAACTGAGGACAAGCATTTTTATCATCTAGCTTAAGTCAAGTATCTATAGGCGTCGTTCTTTATTGGCCTTTTTACTGAGAAAAATGAGATCCATGGAGAAACAGCAGCGTTGCCATGTCTCATAAAAGGAGGATTAGTCACTTTGTTAGTGCACCTCCACATTACCTAAACCATTTGTGCCTTGCATTAAACGTCACTGGGAGAGTTTTGTACTTATTTACCTGCCAACACAGGCATCACTTTGATCCATCTGCTTAAGTCTTGGCAGAACATCTACAGCACAAAAACACATTTGTGTAATGCATTCCTTTTTTTTTTCCTCTGCTAACTTATTACAATGCAAACGACTTTGTCACATCAACACCAAACTCTGTACTAAAAGTTTCACCCACTCACTTCAGCCTGGATGGAATAAAATTCAGAGCTCCTTCTCACACAGTCTGCAAGAAATCTTTTCCTTTGTTTTGCATGTTATATAGGACAGTGGGAATATGCACAAGTCTGTAAAACTCTGCTGTGTCCCAGTTTCTGCAGGTCGGTATGTTAACAGGTTATTGATATCTGTATTTCCATACAGGTGCACCAAAACCTGCAGACAACGGGAATTATTTTTAACCAGAGAAAGGTTCAGTCTCATAATATTCTTCTTCAGAACGACAGATTGTTAAAGTGGACTAACACAGACCCACTAACAGCCACGCATCACTGACCTTGCCAACGTAGAGGGGTTCGTTTCCCGTGTACTCCTCCAATACGAAGAACTGGTTCCATACCCAGCTGCGTTTGTGCCTGTGCAGGATGTCCCAGGGGTCCGGATCAGAGTGCGGGGACTTCTCCAGATCCCCAGAGCTGGGCTTCAGCCCCCAGCAGCAGCAGCTTCTCTCCCTCAAGATAAACAGGAGCACCAGAGGAGCCAGGGCTCTGCATATGCCTGAGCAGCACCAACCCATCGTTTGGGCTCCCCTCCAAAAATGCACTGGAGCAAGAAGAGGAGCAAAATTTAAAAAAAAAAAAAAAAAAGCTGAAATGTCAAAACCCTAGGGGTTTTATCCACACAGTCCGGACTCTCTGTTTCACCAGAAAGCAACAACAGTCAAACTCTGAAAGTAGCACATGGACAGAAGA
The DNA here is from genome assembly GCA_028566095.1 of Kryptolebias brasiliensis. Lineage (NCBI taxonomy): Eukaryota > Metazoa > Chordata > Actinopteri > Cyprinodontiformes > Rivulidae > Kryptolebias > Kryptolebias brasiliensis. Next base: position 11,136,283 of record JAOXNZ010000098.1, on the reverse strand, counting down.
TGAGTCAAGCTCTGCATTTTGCTGTGTTGCTCTTTCCTTTTTTTGAAATTGGGGTAATTCCTGCCACCTTGGAGCCAGGGAGTTGACAATAAAGCCAGCCAAGAGGGTCACTGGCGACCAGGGAGGCTTCGACACAGACTCTTTGTAATTGGCACCTATCAGAAAAAAAAGAGGGAGGAAAAAAGGGAGAGACAAAGACGTAGAGGAGAGAAGAGAGAAAGGAGTGTCAGCAGAATTGCCTCTATGACCGCAGCCACTTTAGATAGCAAGTAATGTGCCTGCTGATGCAATGATAATGGCATTTTTCTTTTCACAGATTCAAAAGA
>JAOXNZ010000098.1:11098998-11110541 GCA_028566095.1 Kryptolebias brasiliensis | reverse complement strand
GCAGACATAAATAAACTGACAGCCAAAAATTTTAAAAATCAGCTACATTAATCTTTGAAAGTTATAAATGGGAACAAACTCACAGCTTGACATGACTTAAGCACATAAGACAGACAGACACACTGTGCATTAATCACAAAACATCCCTCATATATAATATACAGTAGGTTTTATTATTATTTGAGCCCATTCCTCCTGAATGCACAATGTAAGTTTTAAAATGTGCTTTAGAAATAACTTTTGATCTTTGACTTTAAGGAGTGTACCATTAGTAAATTTTTTGTGACATTTTTTCTGGCATTAAAGGTAAAGGCAATGGCATTCTGTTCTTTTTTTTTTTTTTACAGACACATTACTTGTTTCACAGTGACAAATCCTCATGTGAAGTCCTGCAATCTTTTTGATTTTACATATTTGGGTACACTAGAATGTTGCATCAGTGTTTTATTATATACATTTTTTTTTTTCAGTTTTATGGCTCAGACTCAAAGTCCCAAAACCCCTCGGGGGCAGTTAACAGCGTAAACTGTGGAATGAAGGGAAGAGCAATGTCACTGTGAAAAAGTTACTGCACCTGGGTAAGAAATGACAGATCCCCCCCAGAGGTCAGCTAAAAAAAGGAGACAAGTATAAATCTGTTTTATCTCTTTATAAATCGTGCTCTAAGATTTGTAATCAGAGCCTCATGCAGGGAAACAGGGACTTCATGGTGCAACATGAGCAGGAACCTGCTACAATCAATGATATTAAATGCTGTTGTACCACACATTCTCAACATGTACCACACAAAAAGCCATTTAACATACATTCATAATGTCCTTTTAGGTTTCTACTTACTTGGAAACCTGCTCAATAATGCTTATGACTCAACCTGCATTTGGGTGTGCATACAAAAGTCGCATCGAATGAAGTTTAAATTTTAGATTTTAGTGGAGCTGGCACAAAATGATTAATCATGTCTGATCAGAGCACTGGAACTGACCAATCAGAGAAGATGACAATGATTTGGGAGCAGTCCACTGAACTTTTGTTCATGCATAAAATTTGCAAGGTACTAAAGCAACTAGTATTGCGCAACCTGATTTATGTAGATCTACAAAACCAGGAAAATTGTGGGTTTTTTTTCCTTTTCCCCCTTCATTGAACAGCATAGGTCTATAAATACTTGAGCACTGGCATAATATTCTTCAGTCAGGTTCTAAATGTCTTGAATAGCAGTTTACATGTTTTCTATTTCATTTTACATTGTAAATATTAAAGTAATATTTAAATAATCTGAACTTTCGCTTTTACGGTTGTTTCATGGACAAGTATGGGCTAATCCTCTGCCATTTGCTGTATCAAATAAGCTGATAAAATGTCCAAAATTGGACCTAAAATCAAGACTCCTCTGTGCCAGTGAGGAAAGCCAGCTTATAAAAATATCCATCACATCTGCAGATTTTATATGTGAACACTGAAGATGTTCAGAAGAATGTTTGAACCATTTTGTCAGGGCTTTTCTGTAGTGGCTGTTCACTTATTTGCTTCCCAGTGGGATATTTTTAGCTGGAGATGCACTCAGCTGTTAGACAGGTGGTGGAAGAAAGTATCTGTCCGAAGCTTAGAGGAAGCAGAACAGGATGCAGAAAGAATGATGTGGAAAATACTGAGGCTTTCTTTACAACCCATGTTGAAAATAGCACACGAGGCTCCTTATGTTGATTTTAATTCTGCATATATCAAAGGATCTCATAAATCACTGGATCAAACTCTCTGAATGTAATCCATGGACATACATGTACAACTGATTAACTTTTGGAGTCAACCTCAAACACAAAAATGGATATACCTCTGTCAATTTTACAAATACTGAGCTAAAATTAGACGTGGTAGTACTTGAGATTCATTCCCAACCCATACTTCAAGCACTAACAGACGGCACGAAATCTCACCCTATTGGCTATAACTTTGTTATTTCTCAGCATAAGATGATTTTAGTTCAAAACTCTGGAACGAAAGGTGGTGGGCAATATTCATTCCTTCAAAGAATGCTAGGCCTTTAAATTCCAAACTGTTCAGGTGGTGCACAAAGTCAAGTGTTAAAACTGTTACTATCCAAATATCATAACTATATCTAAATCTAGGTTTAGATTTCAGAATTGCTCTTTCACTACAGGAACCTTAAAGCTGTATTGAAACAGTTGCTGGCTGTAAACATACTTTAAATGTTAAACAATTATTTTACTAAGGTTCATAAAAACTTCAGAACATATTTAATTTATTCTGTGTTTTATTCATTGGTAGTGCATTTGGATGCCAAACTTATTGAATAAACACTCAATATTTCAAGCAATCTTGTTTCTAACAATTCCAAGTTCATCTTGTTATTGTTACCACAACATCACACAACAGTTCTCAATAAAACTAGGCTCATTTTTCTCATGTGGAAATAGTCTAAAGGCTATTGAAACAGTAATGTAGCTCACCTTAAGGAGTGCAAACACCCAGACAGCCAGAAGAACAATAAGGATTCATCAAGCCGCAGCTTCTAAAGCCTCGGATCGTGACAGAGTTAAATGAATTGGTCTATCAGTGCGACACCTGAGAGACAGTCTTTGGGAGTCTGTCAAGATAAACTCTTAAGGATCTTGCAGAGGGTGCGCTGCAGCAAGGTCATCGTCACATTGCATCAAACGGGGCGCCGAAAGAAGAGCTTTTGTTCTGTTGTGTGAAGTCCCATTTGCCAGAGGTAACAATTAAGACTCATCTGTCAGCACACAACAATGTGCTCATTTGTGAGAAATCTCAAGCCTGTTGTAGATTTGTGGGCATCAGTAAAATCGAAGGTGCCCCCAACTAATGTGTTACAGTACGATCTGCTACTTGGAGAAAGCTTCTGCCGTATGATTAATTGCAACTATATTTGTCGTGATAAGTTGATCTATAATGACCTAAAATCATCGTCTTGTAAAAACAGAGTGAAAGGTGCGTCTCAGCGTCGCACAAGTTTGGCACCAACCAATCTCCTGGTGTCCCCGCTGTCCCCGGGTCACCCGCTCGCTTTCAGTGAGCCTAATCATATGTGACAGCTCCGGGCCAATAAAGTGCGGGTCTTTAACAAGTGTTCTTTTTGTCGAATTTGTACAGCGGGTGAGTCAAAGATTGCATCCCCCATCTAGAAGCAATTCCTTTCCCAGATTTCAGTCTGCTTTGATGCTTTATCATCCGACAAGGTCAAGGTTTGCTGCCAATTGTTACCATTAAGTTAACTTCGCAAAGGTTGTTTTTCCTGTCAAGGGAGAAACAATAAACAAACAAAAAAACCTTGCAAAATTGAAGGCCTAGCAATACTTGAAGGAATACATATCGCCCGCTCCTTTCATGCCAGAGTTTTGGATTTAGATCATTTTATGTTGAGATGTTGGCCAAACCTTGAAATAAACATGATGCACAATCTCCTGCAATATCACAGCATCTTATGCTCAGAGTATGTATTGTGAATGACTCTCAGCTACTACCACATCCAATTTTAGCTCAATATCTGTAAAACTGACTGCGTTAGACTCATTTATGTGGTGGCTAATGTTGATTAGCTGAATTGGATGAATTTCAAACATTAATCGATTGTAGATCTATAATCAATGACTGAGTGAATTGTGAGAAATTTTGCTAACATTACAGACAAACACATGCACGCGCGCGCACAGACACGATACACAGACAAGCCTTTGCCTTCAGTGGTGGGCAATTAAAAAAAATTAAAAATTAAGTGTCTTATTATGCAAATGTGACAACTCAAGACATGTAAGACATGTATGCATGAATCAGAGCTGCATATTTCAAGCAGTAATGAAGTTGCACTTGAATGAGTGGGAGCTGTTTGTGATTCGGGCTTTGGGGAATAAGAGACTGCGAGTCAATTCCTTCAGGTCTGCTGGGGAGTGTGGCGGCAAGATAAAGACAAGGCAACATTGTTTAAGTCCTGATCCTGATGCAGCACTCCCCTGCTTGGGGATTGCACTCTAATACATTTACAATGTAGAAATCAGCCCACTCCGTTGTCCGCTTACGCCCACGGCGCAAATGCTGAGAGAACCCAAACATTTTCCTTCCATCTCAAGATTACACTTTGGCTGTTTTCTTTGCCCTGCCTACCCACCCCTCCCCTGGCCTACTCTCTTTGAAACTCTTTCATTTCACAAACATCTGTTGGCAAAGGGGAATCCCTAATCTCTCAAGGGCTTTCTTTCAAATTTCATTATTGAAACTGAATGCAGATTTGAGTTACTGCAGATGCAGCCCTGCTTGTATGATTTTATTTTCCAAGTTCTTGCTCTAATATAATGGATTTATGAAAGAAGTAATCTAATGCCCACCATACACTAAATTACAGCATTTCAGATGAATTTGGGATGGTTTCCGAGATGATTTCACTTGACGCTTGTGTGCTAAGCAAACTTGTCAGGCACAATTTTTTCATTCTGCAGGGAATGTTGGAACCAATTGTGTAGAAAGGCTTAAACAAACATACATTAAGGCTTAAACAAATAGTTTTATATTTAGGTGTTTACTTTTTCCAGAATAAGAGGTATAAGAAAAAAGTTTGCATACTAAATATAAAATAAAGGCATCCGTTGAAGGAATTCAGACAAAAATCATTTTATGTTGAGAAATGAGTGTTAATCACTTTGATCTCATATGATATGGCAAGATTTCAAGCTCAAAGTATGTGTTGTGAATAACTCTCAGCTACTACCACATCCGTTTTTAGCTCAATATCTGTAAATTTGGCTGATTTGAATGAGTGAGTGATTAACAGGCTTCTGCAACACCGAAGATCTGCTGAAGAACAGGGAAACAATGAAAACATGCAGGACAGTGTTCCTCGAGGACCAGGGTTGGGAACCATTGTATTAAAGCATGCAATCCATAAAAGTAGATTTTTAGTTCATCTGGACATACTTAGATTTATAATTTGACACTTCTCCCAGTATTTATGTTGAGTTACACCAACTGTCTGCTTCCCATATTTGTGTAATCAGGTTTCAGATAAAAGTGTCCTCAGTTTTTATTACCTTTGATGAGCATTTCTGATGTTTTCTCACTGTGACAACTATTGTATTAAGTATTTAAAGACTTTATGAGTTTTTTTCTTTACCCTAAAAGAAGAAAATGTTTGTCTAATTACAATTAAATGGGTAACTATGGGTTTATAACATATCAGGACCTGGCTGTCATTTGAACAATGGTTTTGTTCAAGGCCTTAGGTTTGAAGCATTGATTAAATTAAATGTAATGCATATGGAGCTGGAGAGTGTGAGGGTTTTAATTCTCTTGGCACTGTAGTTGAAACCATTTATTGTTGTAAATGATGCATAATTATCGTGTATTGTTTTTTTCTGTTATGTTAGGTTCGATTTAGATCTTTATTTTGTTCCTTGTGGAATTCTCTTCTTTTTCCAGCTCGTTTTCTGGTTTATTATTACACGCTGATGAAAGCAAGAGGTGATAGTGTTTTTGCCCTTCTCTTGTGTGTGTGTCTGTAGCATTAGTCCTTAGCCAAGCTCTGGCTCTCTGTATTTTAATATGTAGTTACTAATGTTTCTGCCATCTACAGGCACAACATGGGTATTTCCGGGTTTTTATTTAAATTCAAAAGGGTGGAGATTATTTCCTTAAAATAGAAAAATAAAATTTGTGTTTAAAAACACTGTCTTTAGCAGTGCAGTGAGGGCTTTAGTTGCTCTCTACCAGGTCCTCGTCGGTCTTCCTCATACGTGTTCGTAAGTTCTGTCAGTTCATGCTCAGTCAAGTTTTGTTCATGGTGTCGTTTCCACAGTTACCTCGGTTTTGTTTTGTGTTCATCGAAACGTTGGGAGATTCAATCATGACATGAATAATGAATTTTAATTATTTTATGTACAAAAAACATAATTGTTTTCCCTTTAAAAAAACTTTATATCTAGATCACAATGATATAATCATATTACATAACTGTATTGTGATATACAAAATATACCTTACCATTGTAACTACTGTGATGTGTAACTATAACTGTATTTCAGTAACAATGTAATAGGTTCCTTTTAGTAACTCAAAGTTGTTGGGTTTTTTTTTTCAAAAACACTATTACTCACCTAATTTAACTGCTTTAAAAGTCTGTACCTTTGAACTTCATTTGTTGTTCCACCACTGAAGACAAAAACCCAATGGAACAAGGACAGTTTTTACAAAATTTCTATGAGCTTTTTTTCAGCACAGATTGAAAGTAGAAATTTTGAGGGCTCTGACTAGACAATGACTACAAAAGAATGAAAGAGTAGGTTAGAAATTTGTAAATCGATCAATGCTACGCTACTTTGGAATGAACTCTTTTTCATAGAACCTTTTACATTTATTTAATTTGATTAAGTAAAAAAAGATTTGAGTCTTAGTGCAATGACCAAGTATTGTGGTGTATTGTGTCCTTATGCAGTATTTTCGGTTGTTCCCCAGTATGCTGAACTGCCCTGGAAACATGTTAAATTTGAAATGACATCTATTTGAGTTGACACGAAATTATATCTTTGTATTTCTGCTGTATATGTAAAAATGAGAAAGCTTTATTGCTATCAGTGGCCACTTCTTTAAAGCTACAGGAAAACTTGCTAGAAGAGAGAGACAGAGCAGCCTCTTTCAGCCTCCCCTTGGGGACTGAACAAAGCAATGGTCTCCATCCATCCCATATCAACTGTATCGCTTGGACTTGGAACTTAATTGGGAAGCACAATAAAGAACCCGGATATGAAGTCTAAGTGGAGATAGACTTTTATAATGGAGTCTCATGACATTTTGAGTAAAGTGACTTGATGAATTAGTACATTAAAAGGACATTTCAGCACGCTCTCCTGCTTTTGTGGAATCCACTTATGTGGATTCACACAATAATTTTGATGTTAAAGAGGAAAAAACTTGCTAATGTGCCATTATGTTTATGAACTTCAAAATGTAAACAACTAAGAAAAAAAAAAGGCTTTTTACCATTGCATTTAGGGTTGTGCATTTCTGATTTATAACATATGTAACTTGATACACTAAAAACAATTTGATTCTTTAAAGACACACAAGCAGCAAAAAAAAACATTATTTAGACACAAAACATAATCACGGTATTTTTTTAAAAATTTTCTGTCTTTTTATTAAGTGGATGCCTGTAAAATCAAAACTGCTTGCACACTTTTCATCTAACAATTAGTGTTTTATATATTTAGTTTTATTGATGCTAAGACCTAAACAAACAGGTTGTTCTGCCTTTCCAGTCACATTGTGCATGTGTATTTCTAGGAATCCATATGAATCTTCCTTAATCCCATCTATTAACTCTCAAAGCTTTAAAAAAAAATGTTATATGTTGTGCAGTAGCATGCATGAAAAAAACAGCACACTTGTGTTGATTGTGATTTCTCCAATCTCCCACTTTTGGCCGTACTTTCAATGAAATGATGAGCAGATTCCACGAATGCAGTCCAATTGCACTAAGATGGAAGCACTTCAAATTCTACTTCAGCTCTTGAATTAATTTGTTATTTGTCAGAACCTTTTGTGGGATCTGATAATGACAGAACTCTTTGACAGCATAGATGTAAACAAAACATAATTTAGATAAATATAGCGGGACAACAAGCACAACACCTCATCAACCCTCCTGTAGTCTTAGAGCATTTGTTATGCTTTAAGAGTGCTTTTTTGTGGATAATTTTGACTTTGTTAATGTGAATGTCATAAGAAATTGCCACAGGTGTGTATTTTGGGCTGAAGTCTAAAATTTTAGGGAATGTTTTTTTATCCATATTATTGTCTGCCAGATGACCATAGAGTAAAAGAAGGTAAGAGGATGGGTAGAGCTGATAGCATACTTGGGACAAATCCTACTGGCTGGGATGCACTGCTCCAGGGAGGAGGCCACCAGCAGCCTCTGGGGTAAAGAGATGGGCCATCTGGTCTTCAGGCCCACCGTGTTCCTAAAGTCCTTCACTACTCTAAGGCACTTGATCTGATTTGATGACCGGCTGACCAGAACAGCACGCTGTCTGAGGAAACCAGACAAGCCTCCTCCGGGACATTTGTGACTGCAAAGAAAGCTGGCCTTGGTGAGAATGGTGCGTCGCAACAAGCCAGAGCTGCCCCTGCAGCTGCTGTAGTAAAGAGGCAGCAGGTGCTGTCATCATTCTTTGCTTTTACCTCCTCAGTGACAGCTGTCAGTTATGTCCCCAAGCAGGGCCACAACGAGCTCCTCAGCACGGAGCACTGCCGGGTGGAGGAGTTGGTTGAGCAGCACATGAAGTCCCAAATCATCCATTGCAAAGAGGCAATGGATAACTATATTTTTAATTAATTATATTATAGTACATTCTTGATGCAAATTAAAAATTTATTTATTTTGTGTATTAATCTGTTGCATTTATATTGAATAAAGAATGAATGATTTCTGGAGTGTTCCCATTGCAGATGGTTCCTGTAGAATGGCCCTGTGTTGGTCCATGATGCTCTAAATAGTGGCAATGTGAGCGCCTACAATGCACTGGTGCTGTGGCTGGAGGTGAAGCCCGAGTGGAACAGGAAGAAAAAATTTCAGCAGTGACTCTTCCTGAAGGAGTTCAGGAGTGGTGTTTAAAGTGTGTTGCTTAGTTGTGCTACAATTAGCTTGATGTACTCAGATGAGTGTTTCGATTTTATATATCTAATTGTTTTGGTGGTATTGTATACAGCTCTATCACTGCAGCCGTAAAAAAAATACCAGAATTGCCAATGTTGCAAGTAGACTGAACTGCTCTCAACTTGTATTTTAAAATACTTTTGCACTGCAGCCATGTTGGCACATTTCATCACGCCGTTTTACAGCAGCCTTATTACAGCACGCCTGACAGATTGGGAGCAAATTGTGGTCAGATATTCTCATACCAATCAATAAAAAAATGCCTGGATTGGGACCCCAATCTAAAACTTAAGACTGGCTTGGGACATCCCTACTCTACACATCACTTAAAAAAAATTAAGGCTATGTTTACACTGCAGGTCTTAATGATCAAATACCGATTATTATTTTTTTAATCCGATTTTTTTATTTTTTGCATGGTCGTTCATATTACATTTAAATGCGAGACTAAGAATAGAAGATAGAAGAAGAAGATATGACGTCACACTCCGCACACTGTTTACGAAAGTAAATATGGACCCTGCGAGTGTTAGCGTGTGTGTATTGATTTTGAAGTTGCTGGCCAATCGGACCCAACTGTACATCCAAATGGTAAAAGAAAAGAAGACGGAGAAGAAAAAGAGCACAAATGTTAATGATGACTATTTTTGGAGCTGTGGCTGCTACCTCTGTGCAGAGGCATGTGTGGATGGAGAGTCGGAGTCAAGAGTGGTGGGACTTTGACGTGAGGGACCTCCGTCCTTTCATCCAACTATTACGTTGGATGAAATGCGGCATGAACGTTCACACTGAGGACGCTTTGAAAAAAAACCCTGGATATGTATCCGATTCAGTACCCCATACTGAAAAGACCAGGGTTGGGTATGAAACAATCAGATTTGTCATGTTCACACTGCCAAGAAAAAAATCAACCTAACATTACTAAAAACCTATTGTGATATTTACTCGTTCCTCAAGAATAGTAATCCCAAGATCCATTTTATAAATGAGCTATGAATAAAGACTCCAGTGCGGATTTTATGTATTTCAGATGAAAAAACAAAACAAAAACACAACTGGATTTAGGTTTGACTATTCCTTAAGTACACACATAAATACAGTGACTGATTTGTAATTAGCTGCTGTGCAGTCATCCTCAGTAACATCATGCAGCTGATCCACACAAGCCCAGACACTAAGGGGAGGCTGTGTTTATTTACTGTATTCCTCTGAGCAGTTGACCGTGGCTGTGCTCATTACACAGAGTCATGCTGCTCATACCATCTCTGTAACTGGGGAGAGGCAGGAGAGGGGGTGTCTCCTTCTCGTGCTGTGCTAATTTGGCTAAAATGACACGAGATTGGATTGATTTATACTGCTGATATCTCATGGCCAGTCGCGAGGACACCGAGGTTAAAACAAAACAAAAGAAAACAACTCAGCTGGGTGGCCTGTCCAATCGCTAGAAAGTAGAAAAAGAAGTAATTGCCTGTAGTTTAAATTGCCCCCCCCCATACAGAGTGCAGCTAAAGTTATCTTGTGATTATCTAAATATTGCAGAATCTCCATGCGCTTTGGTATGGAAATGAAACATAAAATTACAGTAAAAAGGGAAACATCTATCTCCTTGGGGCGGGTTTGGGTGGAGGACTCGGGACAGGGGTGAGGCAGCCAAGCAGTTTAACCCCACTCCAATTAGCTGTGAAAGTCCTTTGATTTCAATACTGCGCCGCAGAACACTGCATGTCCCTCAACCCTCATTATTCTGCAGCCTAATTTTCTGACATGGCTTGCAGTAACTCCCCAGGTGTAACTGTGGTGTTAATTACCGCTGCTGAGCCCAGCTGAGCAGTCTGAAGGATAGTGGAAGAGTAAGAGGGTTGAAGAATGGTGAAGGAGTCTGGAGAAGTAACTGGACTTTGGTGAATATTTAGAAAAACTGCATTAAATCTATGAAAATGGATGAACTTGCAATTTATAATAAGGCAAAAAAAAAGAATTGTGCATTGGGAGAGTATGCAAATTAGGCTTGTGTTCCCAAAATATAAGTACATGACTTAGAAGATACTTCTTCCTCTATATTAACGGCCATTGGGGAGAGGGTCTTATTTTCCAGCTGCTTAATTGAGCGCCTGCAATAAATATTCACCTGAAGATGGGAAATGTAGCTTGATTTTTTTTAATTTGAAAGTTTCCCGTTGTTACATGACACAATATATCAAAATGAGCATAAAACTCGTCTATACAGCAACTCCCCGAGAAATCCTGAACTCATCTTGTGATTCAATCAAGGTGACATTGCTGAAATGGAAGAAGAAAAAAAAACAAAAAAACGTTTTTACCTCAGCTCTGGAGTCAAATCTTTCGTGACAGCATATGGTGACCCAAGCACTCAACTTGGAAAACATGGCCGTTTCATTATTTAAATCAAAGAAATGGACAGACAGAGTATAAGGGCAGGGCAAGGGGATCCTGTAGCTGAAGTTACCAACAAGCTCATAAAATAAAAACAACCAAGAAAAGCATTTTTTTTCACCTTTTCTGTCTTATATTCCCACTTCATAAAAGTGCCAAGTGTGTCTATTCTAGACCCTATTTAATAGACCATAACACTATGCAATTAGGTACAAACTTAAACAGAAGGTACCTCTCAGATAAGTCCCTTATTAGGATTTTATTATCAGACTGCATTTTATTATTACAGCATTGGATGTAAAGTAGTTGCACTGAAGAGATTCAAGTCATTTTGTTTTTATAAAAGTCATAAAAATTAAAAATAACTGAGCTACACTAAGCAAAGGGGCTGTTAAAACACAAATAATGACTCCTGGGACTCTGTCTTATACAATCTTTTTAAATTAAAGCCTAGCATTTCTTGAAGGAGTGC
>JAOXNZ010000098.1:11078304-11093235 GCA_028566095.1 Kryptolebias brasiliensis | reverse complement strand
CTTGCCATCGAGTGGCATGGTGGAGCTATTTCAGTGGTTTTGTTAGAATAATGTGATTTTTTTTTTTTTTTTTAATAAAGAGAAAGAAAAAACATTTAAAAATATATATGAATTACTGTAAACAGGGCCCAAGGCCGAATCTTACTTACTAATGTTCCCCTTTGACATATATTAAAGCTGAACCCAATCTGGGACGCTGGAAGTTGAAGCTTTCCCACAGGATTGTCCCAGTACAAGGCTTAAGTCCTGCCACCTTCACTTAACCAAACTTATTTAAAAAATAAAACACTCACTAGTGTACAGACTCTGGTCCAAACAAATCCAACACGACAGGCCCTATATTTTAATTCCCAACAAAGAGAGAAGGTGGGGACTGTTGGTACAGACACAATCTCACTACGTCCATATAGGGTGTGTAAAACTCATTACCCTTGCAACAAACTTTTCATTAAACGTTATTTGTATGCTTGTTAAGGAATAACAAGAAATACACTCAATTGAAATAAATTAAGGCATTACAGTGAAAAGTAAAAAATATATAAAATGCTATTTTTGACAATGAAAAAAACAGTGTCATGCATTAAAATATTTTAACCCCAACACAAGGACAGCTGTTGTGCCAGTAAAATACTTTTTTTATTTACAGAATAAACATTTTATTTGCAAAGTGTGCCCCCGAATCTGCCCCTTTGAGCTTCTTTACACAACTAAAAGGATCAGGACACCTCTACACCTGGTTTTATTCAAATGTCTTCTAAAATAAAAAGCTGTTTATTGATGTTCCAGAGGTAGAAAATATAGTGCGGTGATGGTTGTTGGGTTAAGTGCATTAATGTATTTTTGTTATCTGGCTCCAAGTTAGTGACTCTTCTTCACTTACATGGGATCTTAAAGTAAAGTTTAAAGACGCAGAGTTATTTTACATTTATGTGAATGTGGGAGTTTATTTCTTAAAGGGAACCAAAAACTCAGAATGCTTTTAACATTACTGATACAAAATGATTGCATTTTTCTTTTTTATAACTGATCATACTCACAAATACCAGTTCTTATCTCTGGTCGGATACTAAACTATTCTTGCTAGTAAACCCACTATGTAAAGTTTAAATTTACAGAATTATATCATGTCACTCACTTGATTTATTATATTGTAATCAAAATATATTTGCTGGCAAGTCAAATAAGCACTCAAACTCAATTCTGGAGCTCTTTTGTTGAATTCTGACATCCATTTAAAAACCCTGCTGTCAGTTATGAAAAGAAAATAGCATTCACAACAAAGACCAGGAAACTAATCACGACAATAGCGTCAAATAACGACTACAACAACAACAAAGAAATAATAATGCTGTCCCTTACAAATGTTATTGTAAAGCAGAAATCGATAGCTTTATATTAAAGTGACTTCCACCAGTTCTTCTAAATGTCACCTAGATTGTCTTGTTCACGGATACGATGGATTTTCACACATCTGCCAGACGGAAAAGCTCCTGGAATCCTCGCCTGAGCTGGGCTTCATGAGCTTCGTGAACTTATATGGAGGTAATTTTGCTGCTTACAGAGCAAACAGCCACATTACAGTCCAACATCTCTCTTCAGACTTAGCTGCTGCTGCGTTTTAGAAGGCTTGGAATTAGCAGTTAAGACCCGAAGGAATCTAATTAACGAGTGACTGGAGTATTTAATCACGTCTTATGAGTTCAAAGTCCACCCTGTACTTCATTTATTAGAAGTAATATTATTTTAAATAAAGTCATCATTCAATGTCACGACTTTAGCATTTTGTGCACATTGAAGAGTTTATGCTAAAGGGTAAAGAGTGTTTCACATTCAAATGAGGCCAGAACACTTATCATCTCCCAGTGCCATGAAAGGTGGGCAATAATGTTGTTTGTTTGTCTGTATGTATGTTAGCAAAATATCTTATGAACCACAGAACAGATTTTTAAAGAAACTCAATAAAAGTAATGATTGGATTGCATCTACAGTTGGATCTGGTAATGGTTTTCAAACAGTCAAAGTCTAGTTAAAATTTGAAGAATTTTATTTTTTTCTTTTTCTTTGCTTTATTACGCCAACATCTGGTAGTGACATGCTAAGTTGTTTCCTAATGGTTCTTTTACAGTCAGGGTGCTTTTCAGTCGCAGTCAAATATTCAAAGAGGAGTGAAATTATTACCACTGATTTTGAAGAGTGTTTTTGTTTAAAATGCCCATCACTCATCTGCCACTGAATAACCTTCGGAATCAACTCGATTCAAGATGGCCGCCACAGCTAATTGACCTTAGTGAACACAAAAATGGCTACAACTTTGTCACTTGGCTAGCACTTCTTTCTAAAACAAAAGCTGTCACCTTTTACAGATATTGAGCTAAGATCTGGTCTGGTAGTAGCTGAGAGTCATCCCAAACACATACTCCACGTGAGAACTATTTGCACAAGACTAATGTTTAAAACCATGTAATGTGGTAAGTGATGTGCATTCCTTCAAAGAATAAATTAATAAATTAATATTTAAACTTTATTTAGCTTCAGTACAACATAAAATACTATTACTGTAAAATTGTTAAATCATATTGCTCTTTTATTTGACTGCTGAACAAAATATAATTTTCTCTACATTGAGGTAAGCCAACACTTAGTGTTTTTCATTTCAGGCCTACATGTTTACAGCCTTAAATGGAGAGTTCAGATCTTGAAAATTTAATATATTACTTGTTGTAGATGGCTCTTTGAACAACTTAAGTTTGGAAATTTAATCCTGATTGGACTCACAAGAAAGTGACTAGTCCCAGCAGGGCTAAGTCTAAAGTGGATTTCTGCCATCTTAAAACAAATATATTCTGAAATATTTTACAGCGGTTCATGTGAAATTGATAAACCTTTACACTGATATCAGTTTTGTGTTACTTGGCTATTCTGTCAGAAGTATAATTACAGGTTTCACTGGACGTGCTACTGCTAGCAGCTGCTATCTGTGTTTGCAAATAAGCACAAGCCTCTATGTAAATAAAAATAATAGTTCATAAAATGGCTTTTACGTGAACCACGATGAAATTTTGTGAACTGGAGTTCTTTTAAGATAGCAGAAAGAAATAAACTCTTATTTCCTCAAACTGAGGTTGTCCAAAGAGCAATCTACAACAGGTAAGATGTTAATTGTCTTTAAATCCTCCTTGCAGAATCCCACCTCAAAAGATCTGAACCATCTCTGTCATCATCTTTACCAAACTTTAAAGCCAGTAAAAATGTATAACATTATTTTATATTCCGGCTGCTTTTCTGTTAAGATTATTCAACAGGTTTTTGTCCAAACCTTATCCTGTTCATAGAAAGAGTGAAACTGAGCATCAGCATCATGTGCATGAAGGTTTGAAATTGTAATCTTTTCTAATGTTTGTTTGTTTTGTTATTTCATTCCTATCCATTTTGATGTAGTTTTACTGTGTAATGGCATGTTTTATCTCTTTTTGTATTTTACTGTAAAGCACTTTGTTATTCATGTCTAAAAATGCTGTTTATTTACCTCCCGACTCACTTACCCGACCTTACCATGTTCTCTTTTTTGTCAGATATAGATCGTTTTCCCACCTGCGCTGCACATAAAGTTCACACCTACAGCAGGAAACATTCTAGACTTCAAGCGCTGGTGCACTTAGTCGAAAAAAGTGTGAAATCACTGAAATAATTAAGATAATTCCCTAATCAGCAGCAGAAGACTAAATTAAAAATTTAGAACAACAGAAGTCCTCAAATTGTACTTTAAGAATGGAATTTAGAAATGCAATACGTTGATGAAGATTAGGGTTCAAACAGAAGTTACAGGGTTGTTGCAGAACTTCTTTTGTCCTTTTCAACTTATTTAATCATTAATCAACCCCTCTGAATTTTTTTAGTCTTTAAAAGAGGCACAATATCAAATTTAATCATTTTTTTTTAATCACCCACTGCCATGAAAAATGGGTGTTAAATGGTGTGTTGTTGACTTTTAGCAAAATATCTCATAAATCCCTGGATAGTTTGTAATGAAACTCTCAGAAAGTAATTACTGGACATACATCTACAAGTGATTAACCTTTGGAGACGACTGAATACAAGATGGCTGGCACAGCTAATCAACCTTTGTTAACACAAAGATAGCTCACACCCAGCCATTGCTATAGATATAAAGCTACAATCTGGAGTGGTAGTACCTGAGAGTCATCCCTAACACATATTAACAGCTCACTCAAGATTTGTTTAAAACCTTGGTATGCAATTCATCAGGGAATACTAGTTTCAATATTTTTGTGAACTGTAAACCTGTCGTAGTGGTTGATTCTGCTCAGCCTCAGCTCTGCTCAGACAACTATTAGCACGCTACTAATAAGGAGAATACTGCAAATATCTAATAAATATTGAGCCCAGTCGCCAGCTCTTAATAACCACATCCTCAAAGTTGATGGGATTGGTTCTTTAATTTTGCTACGTATGAAATCATAGAATAATCAGGCTCATTTCACTCAAAATATCCCACTTAAAAAAAAGGGAGGGATTTATCCCAGTGTTCTGTTTCTGCTCATTTCATTTAACTAATAAGGCTGATCAGATATATATTAGTTTTCTCTTAAGAAAACATGTTGCAAGTGATGATAACATTTAAGACAAACTGTTTCTGGCATATTGACGTTGTAATCCATAGCCAATAATTATGTGCAGTAGGCTGCTTGTATGATTAAATTTGATTTGTCAAAGATGCTCCTGATGTATTCTCCTCTTGCGCCAGATGTCTAATAATTACAGTTACGTTGCTTCCAAAGTTTTACTGATGCAATCAACAGCCGTGCAGGTGTCTTCTTCTGCTCGATCTGCTGCCCAGATGTGTGCTTTGCTGCAGGATTAGTCTGATTAGTAGAAGCATGCAAAGCAAAATGTGGCACTAATGGTAGCCGGTGATATAGAATGGATCTGGCTTTAGACTATTTATGTGAGCATTTAGATTTAAATTCCAGAAAATCCAACTAAATGTGTAAAATTGATCCTGTAGTTGTTGATGTGGCTGCATATTCCAACACATTTGAAGCAGCAGAATTTTACTCATTTCTTTCTTTTTTTATGTCCAGATGTGGGGAAATTATGAACATTTGTGGCCAATATGCTGCACACGGATGCCATTTGGTGCATTAAATCATTCAAATATTAAATCTGAAAAGTTGAACATTTATGGAGGAGAGAAAAAAGCTGAACCGCAGAACTTTTCCTGGAATATTAGCAAGCGGCAGCAGACTTCTGTCACCAAGGACCAAACGAACGACGGAAGGCTCTGAAATGTTTCATCTTCATTTGCTGGTTTTGTTCTGTGCAAATTTCTGGCACAGCAAACAAGAATGAATTTGCTAGAAATACAGGTTGCTGTTATACTGTAGTTGCGAAGAAAGAAAAAAAAGAAAACGACAGCAGCTAATCAAAACAAATGCAATGCATTAGCTACAAATGTACAGGCCTTGGCAGGGATGCAGAATGTCTCAGCCCAATGACTTCCTTATGTAAATTATGGACTGGGCAGAACAATAACAACCCAAACAGGAGGGCCAAGATGCGTCAGACCACATGTAAAGGAAATGCCACACAGCCTGTGTTGACTTTTCCTAACTACAGCAGTAAATGCTTGTGAACAGACATATCTTTGCATACTGGGTTGTTTTAGTGCCTAAAATATACCCCTTCCATCACCAAACATTGTTTTTCTACATAACATTTTTTTTTAAAGAATGTGATGGAAAACATCTATAGTTTTTTTTTAAAGTACACAGTTCTCAGTGATCCTGTGGCTTTCAGCCATCCTCAGTTTACACTCTTCAAAAAAATGAAACTGATTAATGGTGGTGGTAGGAGGCACATGCTGCAGCATATCTCGCTCCCTGCACAAGTCTATTCTTTGATGTTGTTGTTTTTGTATGTTGCACCTCCCCATCATTTGAATATCACACACAGAGGGGGCTCCTACTCGGCCACTTGCTGCGCCTTTGTTGCCGTGATTAAAGCAGGTGTCGCGCAGGGTTGTGTTTGTTAATGACAGTCTGCATTTAAATAGCTGTCACTCGTCTGTCAGGGGGAGGGAAGGAGAGGGAAATGTTTGTTTCTTGGCCTCCGATGTACTCAGGATGCATCTCTTTTACATAAGCTTAACCTAGCTTTGCAAATGAGCACGCAAAGTTTTGCAGGAGTGTACCTGTAAAAGACTCTCCACCAATGCTGGCAAGTGATGAAAGTCCAAACTTCAAAAAGCAAGGCAAAGTGCAAGCTAACCCAGTTCAAAGTGTTGACTTGTAAGTATCTGTTTACAGCAGCAAGATCTGAGGGCATTTTGTTAATGCACATTTCTGTTTCGCAACACAGAGAATTTAAAAATTATCAAAAAGGTAGACGCCATTACTACACAAGTACTCCCACCTTACCAGCTGTACATCCCTTAAAATTAACAAAAAATATATTAAAGCATTCTATGAAGGACTGCATATCACCCGCTCTGTAGCATGAAAAAGTTCTAAACAAAGAGTTTAGTTTAAGATCTTGAGACAGGTTTGAGATGCCTGTCACAACTCAAATTCAAAATGTTAAAAATTCTGGCAACAAGACTGCGGGTTTCTGTGACTCTGAACATTTTGAGACATTTTAGACACTCCCTTCGCCAATGCTGTTCACCAAATAGCCACCAACAGTCACACCCCAGTTAGACTCTACCTTAGGCTTTTCAGTTTGATTTGTTCCCTCTCTATCCATGCCAGTTTGGGTCATCAGAATACAGATATCTTATAACTCAGGGTTCAGTGTTGTCACTTGTTTGGGGCACCCAAATGGTGCGCTGGTTTTGACATCGGTATATGCTCCATTATTGCTTTTATAACACCAGCGAACCTGTCATTATATTTGACCATCACCCTCGCGTTGCGGGAAAGAAAACTGTAATATCGCTTGCCGGTGCTGTCAGAAAAGCTGCGTGCACACTGTACTTTTTAGCAGATAAGGGGAGATCACATGTGACAGTGAAAGATTTGTTGAGTGATATGGAAAATAATAAGGTGCACCAACATTTTTTTTTTTTTTTTTCATAGTGTTTGGACTTTTTATACCCGTGTACTCATAAACTGGGCATGAAGTGCACTACTAAACTATTTTTTTTTCCATTTTACTTTGGAATAAATAAATAGTGAGGTATCTACTCAACTGATTGGAGAGAGGTGCTGCAGGAAACAGGTGCTAAAAGTACACAAAAGCAAGAACAAACAAAAAGGCACATCAAAATCCTAGTTATGCCTCTGACCAGTTTACAAATATTGAGCCTAGCCTAGTGAGAATTTCCCAAACTGTTTTGTATTACAGAACATGTTTCAAATCTGCAAACTTTCATCATTTTTGTCAGCAGTGCTCTGTGGCCTTAAGCTGTCAAACCAGCTGCTGGTTGTATTAAAACTGACATCATAGCAAGAGAATAAAAGACAACCTAGTTTTGGGCCACCAAAAGAATTAGCTCAAATATTAAAGGAATAGTCTAATCATTTATCAGTAGTTAGTACCTAGCTGTGACATCAGTCAAACAGCACAGAATAGGGAGAAAAGGGCAGAAGTCTTAGTCCAGGCTAGGCTAGGTTAATGACTAATCATCAGCCTTTATTTCTCCATGTTCAGTCCAGCATGCATCTAGGCTTGGATCACAAGTGGAGAGCACTAAATGCAGTTAAGGTTTGGGCAAGGATGTTTCCACCTTCTCTCTGGCTCTTTATAGTGGTTTAGCTGACTATGTTGATTCTAAGGAGAGCGTGACTTTCAATGCATCAGCAGAGTGGGGGCACATGTATCTGAATCTAGCAGTAACTAAATAAAATGTATCAATATAACTACAATAATTCCAAAAGTATTGTAGCAAAATCTAATTTTGCTTTAGTAATAATAGCAGATGTTTTCTTTAAAAGTATTTAAGGGGACTCAAAACAAAACCCAAACAGGTAGGTCAAGCACAATGACTGCTGGAGATAGGCACCAACTCCCCCACAACCCTGAATGGAAAAGCAGGTGAGGAAAATGGATGGCTGGATGGACGGGTAAGTGACTGGGCAGGGTGATTAGTAAATGAGAACAGCTGGGTTGATTACTGATGGCTGACAGGCGTGTGTCAGGCAACAAAGGCTGAGAGAAAACAATGGAAGGGAACATAAACACAAAAATCTGAAAATGCCAGGCTGAAAAGGTAATAGAAAAACAGGTGACTAAGAATATTGATCAACCTGAAAAGACATTAACAAGGTAACTGAAACATAATGATAAACATCTAAAACAGGAAAACACAAATCATAACACAAACATCGAAAAACCCTACACCTGTGATAGTTAAAAGCAACTGATATTTTTTGTTGTTTTAAAATGACTCATCCTGTAAAACTGTTAATTTTGCTCATAATTATCATAGCGTCAGATGTTCACACCGGCCTACACCTGGCGGATCCAACAAAGGGCTGCAGGGTATACCGGTGAATAAATCTGTCACCTCACAGCAAAAAGGTCCACAGTTTGAATCTCCGTTTAGCATTAAATGTGAACCGGGCGTATGCCTTTGCCACATGTATTATCATTCACACTGCACAAAGTCATTTGATCCCCTGATCCATTGTTAATGCAAAACATTGATTAGTGCAGCTTGAAGGTGCAGGTATGTCCTAGTAAAATCTACGGGGCTCTCATTTGAATATAGGGGAGCTTATACATCTCCTTTACAGAAAGCTAAAGCCCCTACGACTTTATTTATCACCGTGTAGACAGGTCTTATATTTGTGACTGCCACAAATCCCACTAGTCTGAGACTTAATGTTCTGCAGTGTGTGTCATATTTCCTAAAGTTTTTTGTGCATTTTAATAGAGCATGTGAAAACAGCGTGGCCCCACAGGGACTGCATCATGGCGCCGTGTAGCATCCTTTCCGAGAAAAGTGACAACAAGAAGGCAACATGACATTTTCTCTGCACTGAAACGAGTTATGTTTTTGGTTTTAGGTGTGTACAGTATATGTTTTTCACAGGTGCAAAAGGAGAATTTTGTATAAAGTCACAAATCTGAAAAACAAAGGTACACCTTGCAGAGGTATTACTTCTAATCACTGGGTTGGACCCATATGTCAGGAACAATTGTACTGTCCTTGAAGCAAACTCCATCTTATGAGCTCCCTTTTATTGTTCAGCTGCCCTTCATAGGTCAGCAACAGTCAGTCATTCAATCATGAGCCACTTCCATTGTAAAGTTTGTCAAACAAAGTGTAAGAGGAGGAAAATTGCCTTCTGGAAGTAATTAGCCATAATCATGCTGTAATGTAGCAACTGATGACATTAGCTTACCTTCACTCTTAATCACAATTTGTTTAAAAGCACCCAGGAGTTTTAGAAAATTAAATATGAACTCTGAAACTTAGCAGTGCCTATATGATTAGGCATGAAACATTTGAAGCAACCAAACAATGGTGCAGAAATGTCTCTCTTTTTTTAAAGAAATTAGTGCACTTTAATGAAATTAGCTTTCCTACTTGCAAAAGTGTTAACTTTTTTTTATGTGTATGACAAAAACTAAATGCTTTTGTGAGTTGAAAGGGATAGTTTAGATGTATTGAAGTGGGGTTCTATGGATAGGTTATGAACAATAATATGGTACCTGTTGTATATAGCTCATTGAACGACCTCAGTTTGGAGAAATAGAGTTTTATAGAGAAATAAGAGTGGCGGGTTAATGGCTAGTTTGAGCAGGGCTAAGAGCAAAGAGGATTTCTGCCACTTAAATAAATTTAATCTCAAATATTTCAAAGCGGTTTATGCAAGCACTACTTTAAAAACCTTTACATTGCCATCAAATTTACATTATACAATTATGTACATGGATTTTTATTATTTGCCAAGGAAAATAGAAGCAGCAGCTAGCTGTATCTCTTTCAGTGCAGCCTGGAGCACTATACATGCAATGCAAATTTTTCCAAACTGAAATTGTTTTAAAGAGCTACCTGCAACAGGTAAGGTCATATTTATTCATAATCTTTCCACAAAACCTCACTTCAAACGACCCGAACTGTCTCTTTAACTAGCAAGTTGGTTCTAACCAAATGAAAACCAGATGTCTGAGCCCTGACTTCGGCATCCATTGTTTTACAAATATGTACCCATTCTAAGTCTAATTCTGTTTATTAGCACTGAGAAACAAGGTTGCTCATTATGCTCACCTATTGATCGCCTCAGCCTGACAGAAGGGAGATTAGCAGTCAACTTTCAACACCGCAATCAATAATCATCTCCCTAATTGGGTATTAGCAACAAGAAAGTGGACTCACTTGTCACACAAACAAGGAAAAACGGACTAAAATTCACCATCTTTGAGGCACAACTTTCATCTGTTATTCATCCGAAGCCTTCCCTTCTGTCTTTAGGTTTAAATTAGGGCGCTATTCCTGTTAAGAATGCTGTGTTCGAGCTGTCTGTGAAATATCATAATCCTCAGCCGTATTGAATAATGCTGCAAATCCCGCAGGACACAGGCACATGTTTGCATTAATTTCCGGGCTTTCTAATACAAAATGCTACGATACAACTCACAGGATCTAATGACCAAATTTGACCCTCAAAGAAATTAATTTCAGTAAGTGAAAATCCTGTGACAAATTTAAGGCGTTTGATATTTTTCATACCTTTAGGAGGCACTCAAGCGGAGTCTGGTCAGCGGACTCTAGAGGCAGCCTACTTATCATTCTTTGCATTCTTTTGGTACACATGGCATTTATCTGCAATTGATTTGACTCAGTCACTGTGAATGCCATACACCATGAGCACATTCATCGATGCTCTTTCTCTCCTCCCTATCTGGCTTGCTATTCAGCCAGAAAACATTCAAGGAAATCACAAGGCTCCTTGTTGTTTGTAGATAGCTGAAATGAATGTGCGCTTAAAACAGAAAGTCTCTGTTTAAGTGACAGAAAATGCAACCGTGAAGTAGTTTTGGAAGGCAACGACAGTGTCTGTGCTAGAACTGAAGCGTCATCATAAGCGCTACCAATGCAGCTGCGTTCAAAGACAGCCGAAAATGAGAAAATGTCATAATGTAACAGAGAAGTTGGGGGTAAATCTAAAAATAGTTTGCATGAATCATGAAATGGGCTTTAGCATTATGTCATCTTCAGCTTTTTGAAGATAACAGTAACCATATTTGACAAAAGAGTGAAAATAGTAGAGTGGTAATTACAACTTCATTAAATAAAAGCATAATGTATGGTAAATAATTTTACATGATGAATTAATTATATTAAAATGACCACTACCACACTGATCAGAAGTGAATCTACTGGTTGTGAGTGAAAAACCTTTTACTTAGGTCTTGACTACACTACTAATATTCTTTTATTTTTTGTGTAAAACACAAGAAATGAAAATCATGAAACGCTCATGCCAAGCCACCAGGTGGCGATAATGCCAACATTACCAAAATATCAAAAATACAAAGCAAAACCATTCCGAGCCATTGATTGTATAGGGAAATACTGGACCTCAGATAATGGAACTTGAAACTGGAAGGGGACCAGAGTCCCCAAAAGTTGGTCCGGGTACAAGTTTTATGTCGCACCACCAAACAAACAGGACTTTGCCTTTATTAAAAAATAAAAATACATTTCAGATGTATTTAGGCATTGACTCTTATTGATTGCTGTATGTTCAAATGTTCATTTTTCTACTAAATTTTGCAGTAATGAGTTATTTTGTGCTTAAAAGACAGCTCGTGTAACACCATGATTGTGTGCAGCAGAGTAGGCAGGACTTAAAGCCCCAAATTCCTGGTTCATAAACAACATGGCGACTCTCATAAATTTGCTGGCATCTTTTCCAAATCCCAAAATTTCCACTTTCCAAAATTAGTGACCACAAAATCAGAGAACATTGAGCCACGATCTTATTGTAAATAAGCTTGAAAGATTTGCAAGTTTTATGGTTTTAAAGAGATTTTATCTTGAGCTCATTAGTTTTCTGCCCATCCTTTGTTGTTTTAATCTGTGATCATATCAAAGCCAACACGTGTATCATTAGGTGATTGCATGATTGTCTGAATGCAGAGTTTCTTTGGTATTGGTATTTGGTGCAGGTATTCTTTGTTTCTATTGAATTTGGAATTAAACTATTAGAATAAGCTTTCCCGTATCTTTGGTTCCCATGTTTTCTGTACAGAATTTAGACCACTGCCAATGTAGGCTTGCAAAATTATTCTTTAAAAAGGTTAATAACATACATAGTGATTATCAAATATTTATAGGTCTAAAAGTAATGTTCAGCAAAGAAATGGCAAAAAAATATTCTTAGCTTCTTTTGAAATAATTCCCTCCACTTCATGTCTATAATGTTGTCTTTCTTGTCTCTCACCTTCTCTTTTGTTATGTCCTGATAGTAAATCCATCTCTTTAAAACTTTTCATCACTTCTGCTCCTCTTCCATCATCATCCAAAAACACAGGATCTAAAGCTTTATATCCTCCATATATTCAGACAGTTTATTTCAATATGTTGCTTTGCTATATTAAATCACTATGGAACCTGCTGCAGGTAAGAAGGGTAAAATGACAGGTTCTTTGGCATTTTTATGATATTTTTTGTTGGTTTTCTCTGTATTTATTCTTTGTTGACTTTATTGTTTGTTCATTCCCTCTCTGTCCTCATTTTTTCCTGTGTGCTGCTTTTCAAGAACTAAGAGCACAGCAGCAACATGGTTGCCTTCACACTGAAGGCAGATTTGAAGTCAGTGTTTTGGTTAGCTTGGTTAGGGTCTTTTCAAGGTATCTATTTTTGTGTTATCAGCTCTAGCAACACATTAGAATCTGATTAGGATTCCTGCTGGGTGCCTCCTGGAGTTTTTCCGGACACGTCCTACTGGGGACACCTTGGGGTGTCCTCTGGAGGAGCTGGAGAGTGTTGCTGGGTAGAGGGTTGTATGGGTGTCCCTCCTGGACCCAACAACGGATACCTGGATTCCAATGAATGGATGGATAAAAGAAAACCAAAAAAATGGGCTCAGAATGCTTAAATAATGTTTCTTTCTGTCAAGAGAGACATTGGTTCCAAAAATACAACATGGCAACTCTCATAAATCTGCTGGCATCTTTTCCAAATCCCAAAATTTCCACTTTCCAAAATTAGTGACCACAAAAACAGAGAACATTGAGCCACGATCTTATTGTAAATAAACTTGAAAGATGGCAAGTGTTATGGTTTTAAAAAGATTTTATCTTGAGCTCATCAGTTTTCTGCCCATCCTTTGTTGTTTTAATCTGTGATCATATCATAGCCAACACATGTGTATCATTAGGTGATTGTATCAAATGGGCTCAGAATGCTTAAATAATGTTTCTTTCTGTCAAGAGAGACCAAAGGTGAGCTTTATGTTGTACCTTATTCCACATTTCTCATTTACAAGGGAAGAGCCTTCACTTCTTCACACTTGCTTCACCTTGAAAACGGAACAAAGATCCAGACACTAAATCTTCCTGAGCATGGCAAGATTTTTGTCTAATATCCAAATGTCTAAATTTCTGTAGGCCTTGCAAGAGCATTTTGACAGTATCCAGCTTGTAATATGTCACGTTTCGAGATCAGGGGTGGATTCAAGTGGAGAAACACACTAGAGGATGCAACAATAAGGAAACTTATTCATTTAACTTACTAATAAAAAATAAGGAGGTGCAAGGAGTTTGACAAAACTTAAAATAGACATTTTATCCAAGCTAAAAATTACACTATGATGTATCAAACTTAGCTTTTTCTCTTTGCCTGCTTTGCCTTTTTCTCCTCTTGCAGCTCAGAGCTTTTTTATTTTTATTTTTTGTATCTCCTGTGACTGTGTTATTCAGTTCATCCAGCATGAATTCTGAATAATTTTTAGTCTATCTTACAGCTAAAGCCTGGGTCCTGACCAGGCACAGCGGGGGACAGGTTTAAGGGCTAGCAGTCCATGCCTTGAGCAGACACCGACAGTAAGGGAGCCGAAGCACCCCTTCCCCTCTGCCAGTTCATCCAGGTCCCAGAGGACTGCTGGTAAACACCACATACCAACCCTGAGGCCAATTAGCCTGCAAGATCAGCCTGGTGAGTGGCCCACCGCAAAGGGGAGGGGGATTTAATTCAAAGAGCCGACTCTGCGAGAGTTCAGCTATCCTAATCACTAAAAAAGCTCAGGTCCTGAGGGAACCATTTGAGCTTTCAGGATATACAAAGGAGTTTTACTGTTTACAAAAGAAGTCCTGAAAAGATGTACAGTAGTGATTTTATGTTATCATGGGTTGTTATTATATGAGAAATAACAAGCAAGAAGGAGGTTTCTACAGGTGTTGGGAACCTATGACTTTCAAAAGCAGATCCACTGACAAAGTGTTTCTCCACCAATTAACAGATATTTTTTGTTATGCAAAGTGGGAAGATTTGGGAAATTTTGTTCATTTGTGTTTCAGCATCGATCACAACAGAACAGCATGACTCATAAATGTAGCCGCATATAAGAGTAGAAAACTATCTTTAACACTGGAGCTCATGAAAGACAAAACTGCTAATTAGCATCAAATAGTAACCAAGCAACGGTTATATGGCAGAGAGTGAAACAGGCTATTTAGCAGGGCAGGATGCTCCTCCTGTTGGCTCTCCGATTGACCTCTGCCCTGAACGCTCACTCTGCACCCATCATGGTTACTGCCACACATTGTGGCGTGATGCTACACTAGGATGCTCTGCGTGGGCGTTGCTTGTGAACAAATTTACAAGTTACAAAACTTTTTGGTTTTTTTTCTCCAGAGATTTTTTTTTTCCCCCCACACTATTATTGCACTGTTTCGCAATAGATTTGTTTTTCCCAAGATTTCAAAGTACAACTAGAAAAGTACACATGAGGAAAAAAA
>JAOXNZ010000098.1:11048573-11060449 GCA_028566095.1 Kryptolebias brasiliensis | reverse complement strand
TTGAACACAGAATTTCTTATGTTATTTATTTATTTATTTTTTATTCTTGTGCAATGAGAAGGTTTTAGAAAGTTTCTGTAATTAGTTATGGCTCAGATTAGTATGTCATTTTCCAATTCCCCTGTCCTGTTTTGCCATCTCAGTTTGCTCAAATAACTAAAAGTGCACTATATGACTAATGTTTAAAAAGTAGAGGACACGCTGTCCCTGTTGTGTATAACAATTAACCAGTAAATAGTATCACAAAGAATTTCCTGATGATGAAATGCATTCAATAATAAACTGGTAGTAAAGTAATTAACATTTGTGCTCATTTAGAAAGAAAGTTGTTACTTAATAAGACAACACACCTGAACCTGCTGAACCTCTTTTTACTACACATCATAGACTATCTCTGTAATCAGCCAAAGAAATCCTTACCTTGTGGAGTCAAATAGCTGCCGGGTAGCCTGCAGGTTCTTGTGGACCTTTCTTTCAAGAGTCTAGACCTTAAATTTGCTCCATTGTAGAGATGAGCCAATTTAGAAGAAGCTTGCATGACAAGGTGGGAAAAGTACTAGAACCACCCTCAAAGGGCCTTTGTTTTTTTTCCACTTCAGCAGGCAGAGGAAAAAAAACAGCATTCTTCTCACCAAAGCAGATCTGTAACCACCCCATGCTCCCATCCTCTCACATATTCACACCTACGAATGAGTAAGCAAGTAGAAAAATTTGCGGAAGCCTTCCTCTTTTTTTTTTGTGAAGGGGCCACAGGAGCCCACACCCTACCATTCAGTGTGACAGCTGACCTGAGTTTGATGTCAGCAGGTTTTGGGACGTGAAGGTACATTTTAGAAGAACGTAAAATGTTTCTTTCAGCTCCCATCTTTAACATGCCGAACAAAGCCGCCGTTAGTTATATATTTCCTGACTTTATGTCTTGTTGTTGTTTTCCAGTGGAAAAGAATTTGAAAGCCCCCTAAGCCTATAGCAGCACAACTAAGTCTTGACAAGATGCTCAGGAACAAAATCTAATTTTACAGATACACAGATTAAAGGTCAGATCTGTTGAAGTCTATTTTAAACTCTTTCTCCATACAGAAGTCATTCAAATAGCTATCTACAACAGGTAAGATATTACTTGTTCACAACCTTTCCATAGGACCCCACTTCAAAAAGCAGCAGTGGCACCATTCAAATTGAACAGAGTGTATTCATAGTAAGCTTTGGTTGAATATCTCAGCCTGCGAGTGACATCATTTTAATTCTGCCATTCAGATGCATGCAGCACATCAGTCCTCAGGGACTAAAGACTATTTCCTGGATCATCAAGCTTCTCCTGAATCTCTGATAGTTGCAGGAAGTGAGACCTTGCTGCAAGACATGTTGCTCGATTAGCGGTAAATGCTGCATGTCTCTAGAAAATGATCTCGCGTCTCTTTTTCGTGACCTCGGAGGTTTCTGCCCGTACAGCGTGTTCAGAACCGTCCAACGCAGATGTGCTTAGGTACGGAACGACATGTGATGGTATGACAATTGCCTGACGCCTTTTAAAAGCAGAAAGCGGCGCGTTCTGACGTGATGTTTCACGCAGCCACGCCAAGCATACCCCTGGTTCATGTGTGTCGCAATATGTTCAACTCCTGTCTGGTTGTCTAAGCACCAGCAAGCTCAGCTGAGTCAGGGCCTCTTATTTGGCTGAAATCGAGTTTCATCCGGCGACAGCTTTGTTAAACAACAGGAAATCTGGCGGAAAAGCATCGCCGTCCCCGTAAGCAAGTTGTGGCTTTGCAGGAAACCCTAAACGCACAGGCTTGCAGCGAGAAGAAACAAACTTGAGTCAGATTTGCCAGATCAGTGCGGGCTATCATGTTGACACCCTCTTGTCCCCGTTGTGCACCAAGTATGGGGCTCTCTGAAATGTTGGGAGACATGCAGAGGGAAGTGATGGGACAAGCAAAACAAATGCATCAGTCCTGCTGTCTCGCTGGCAGCTCTGTTATGAATAATTTATCCAGGATGACGGATGTTTTGAATGTTTGGTTGCCCGGGATCACAGCTGTAATTGAGGACTGTCATGATGCAGAGGCTGCTGAAGGTCACCGGTTCATTTTTTGAGTTATTTAACAAGAAAGTTCTAGACTTTCAAGGAATTCTAAGATGTTTTGGGAGCAAAATAGGAACTTTAGCATGCTGACATGCCTCCATTTTATGTTATGTTCTTAATTTTACTGCAAATACACTGCATACAAACAGTTATGCAAAATAAATAACATCTTTTGTCCTCTGGATTTCTTTTTAACTTGGCAATTTGCGTTTCCAGCCAGGGACTGTTTATTTATCAAGTTATGTTAACTTGCTTTATTGCTTTGCAAGAATCTTACCTATTTGGGATCAAGCTTAAATAGTAATGTGGCAAAACTATTTGCAGATTCTTAAAAAAAAAAACTAAACAGACGGCACAGAGGGAGTCTGCTTTGATTGTGCACAATCAGTGTGACTGTCCACCACTCCTGATGAAATTCAAAACAAAGAGCTTCCCACTTAAAACTAAAAGAATATGTGTCCTCAGGTGCAGTGTGAGGCATCAGCAGTCCTAAACTAGCTATAAATGGTTCATGAGTCCATTAGGACACGTTGATCAGCAGAGAGGTTGCCTCTAATGTTCGCTCTCAGTAAGGCAAATCTGAAAGAAGCTTCAAGCCACTGGTTTATTGCAGCAAACTGGAATTCCTCCTTCAGAAGAGCTGCAGAGTGCCCGTTAACACCCTGTAATTACACCTTTGTGGTTCTGCTAAGAGGACTTGCGTTGCATGTTCTGTCATTCAAACAAAAGCGTTTAAAGGCCTTTTGTTTGCCAGGGATTCCCAGGCATCATCAGCTTCCACTGATTTAGCCAAAGTTTAATTAACTTTTCAATATTTATTTCAGCACAGTGAGACGGAGTGGAAAATTGGATTACATTTTAACGGAAGCTGCATTCTTTGAAGAAACGCATATCACCTGCCACACAAAAATGTGCAATTGGTTGGGACGCAGTCGTTGTACGTCATTATTTCCCACCGCCATTAAAGGCAGGCGATCGTGTGCATTTGTTTGTCTGTCTGTTAGCAAAATATCCCATGAACCACCGGAGGATTTTGATGAAACTCTCAGATCGATGGACGCACATGTACAACTCAGTCAACCAGACTGCGCCACGCATTTGTGGAGAAGCTGTTTAAACACAACCTGATCTGATTACGGCTACTACTCTGCAATGAAACTCACTACATGCGAGCCACGAACCCAACTTTGAGTCAACAGTAAAACAGCTGCGCAAGCGTTTGGCCAAAAACAGCGACATTCCCGTGGCAATTAAAATGAATCTAAAATTGATAAAAGTCATGATGAGAATGACAAATACAAAATAAAAGTGCAAAATCTAAAAGTTCTTAAGATATGTAATTGACGTCTAGACAATAGCAGACATCAGTTACTCAATAAGCATAGTAGAAAAAGAGCTGAGAAACAATAAAATACGCTGAATTAAAATCCAGCTACAGTTGTCAGAGCTGACTCGGACATCTCCAGGAGCACGTTTTTGGTGTAAAGCAGGACAACAGAGCTTCTGCACCCCTGATGGTTGACACTTTTCTTGCAATCAGGCCATAAAGTTGGAGAATTCGAACATGGTTGGCTGTGGGATTCATGAGTTATTAAAGACTGTGCAAACATTAAAGTTGAAAAATGCAGAGAACTTTTAAAAGGAGAGCTCCGATGTTTTGAAGCGGGGTTCTTCGAAAAGGTTCTAAACAATTAGCATCTCACCTGGAGAAACAGAGTTCAGTTCTGACCAGATTGATGAGCTAATGGCTAGTGTGTGTGGCGCCAACTCCAAAGTGGATTTCTGCCATCTTAAAACAACTCCAAACTGCAGCCATTTAAAGAGCTATCGACAACACATCGACCGCTCATAACCTTTCCACGGAATCCTGCTTCTAAAGATCTGAACTATTACTTTAAGGTTTGTGCAGAAGCGTTGGCGTAGAACTGGATCTGGCATTGGCAATAAGGCCCACATATAAACATGCACCACTGAGCTCTAGAGCACATAAAAGCCGGGTTTGCTCAAGTAAAGTGTTTTAAACCCATTTGTTAGTCATCAGCTAACCCAAGCTGGAAAAAGGGGGAGTCCACGGAGAGTACGAGCGTGGCTTATTTTATAGAGCATATCAGAGCCGGGGAGGGGAGGGGGGGGGCTGTGCGTGTACACGGTCTGCAGCGCCGACTGAAAGGGCAGGAGAAATGCAGCAGGGAATTTTATAAGGAGTAATGACTTTTATCTCTCTACTAAATCACAACAGTAGCGTTGGCTGTATTTTTTTTTTGTTTTTTTTTTCCTCCTACAGTTTTACTGCGTCCAGGGGGATGCTTTCTGTTTATTTTGTTTCCTGTTCGCCGCCAGAGACATTTTTCTTGCTCATGCCTTTACTTTATAGATTTATCACTTTTCTAGGTCAAAGCTGCATCAACATTGTGGATTCAGGCCACTGCGAAGATGCTGCGAGGAGGTTTTAGGAGCCGGGATACAGGGGGGGATTTTCCGTTTGCAACAATAGCTGAAGCCTTCGTGGGAAAACACGGCGGGCTTTTTGTGTTCTCACGGAGAAAGAGGAGAATTTTACAAGAACGTCTGAATGAAGCAACACAACACGAGGGGTGCCTTGACAAATTGTGTTGGCTTACTTTATTATTTCAGACGGGGGGAGTCAAACACAAAGCTACCATATTTAGTCATGGAGTTCGCCATTTGCTCCGTCAGCAGATTTCCTGCAGAAACGCTCACGCTCAGGCTTCAATTCAGCTGCCAATTATTTCACATGTTTCTGGTTTATAACAACATGTCAGAGCACGATAACGGCCGTCTCTGCAGGGCTGGAAGCTAAATGGTTCTGACTGTGACCCCAAAACAGAAACAGGACATGGATAAAATGGTATTTGTAGTCATTTTTATTTGCTTTTTTAATTACATACGTTAAAAAAACAACAATTTAAACAAGCATACATCACACTCTTGTCTTTAGGTTTTCATACATTTTCAGTAATGAAGTACAGTAGTTGCATGTACTCAGTTACTTACGTACATGTTTGACTGCATAAATTGCAAGCTCTGCAATTTAAATCCTGTTAAGAGGGGTAGATCTAAAAATAGTTTAAAAAAAAAAACAATTCTCAGTGGAAAAGCAATTCTGCTTCATTAAGGTATTTTATGAGTGAAAATCTTTGATCTTGTTCAGACTGCAGTCATTTAAATACAGTAAAAGTAAGAGTGCGTTTGGACTTTATACAGTTACGACACAAGAGAATCTGTGAATATCTACATGCTGAAATAGAACAGAGTAAAACTGAAGAGTGAAATTGTGAGCTTTAACAAACCCCCCCTCAGTGTTCTTCAGAGGTAAGTGCATTGTTTGGATCCTTAAGGCAAAGACGGAATCGAGGCAGGAAACTGCCGAGTGCGTTTACGTGACTTGATTCGGCCGAGGGGAGCGCTGAGGTTCTGCTAGCCTTCTGTGTCGTCCCGGCCAACAGGAAACTCTGTTATCGCCTCGGCGATGCGTTCAGCTATCGCCCTGCTGCTGGCGACAATCAGCCTGCGAGACATCAAATCAAACGGCCCACCTGGTTAACGGAGAAAAATGGGGACAAAAACAAAACGGTTTTAAAATGTTGCAAATAATCAACAAACTGCTGAATGTGGAGTAGTGAAAGCTTGAACCAGCTGATGTGACAAACTGATGATAACCCAGTGAAGCCAGCATCTCACTGGGCTGCGAGTGATGGGGACTAGTTAGTGACTCAAATGCAGTCTCACCTACTTCTGTGTTTGCAACCAAGCAACCAGCGAGCCATGTGGCTGCATTTTACACAACCCATTTTTGAAACTCGAGCATCTTCATGGATGCTGTCTTTTTGGACAAAACAAGCGCCGAGAAGAGAAAAGGACAATTACAAGGAGGGGGCAAGGAAATCAGATACTCTTGAACGGAACAGACAGTAGTTGGAGGATTCCCCAAAGCAGCTGGGGAATCTTCCACAGCTGTGCTCAGCTGGGGGCCTGTGAATACCCTGACACCTACATGGTTCCTCAAACACGCTAACATTCTGTGGAAAATTACTGCACTTCAACTGTAGGGCTGCCATCTTTCTACAGCACAAAATTCCTTCAGATTGTTAGGGTTTACACAATCAGCTGTTAAAAGTGTGTTTTAAACAAGAAGCTGCCTCTGTCACTTCTGCAGAACCTGGAAGTTTTAGATAAGAAACCACAGAACAAGTAATAAAGAGGCTGTTTATTCTTCACTACAACATCAAAGTCCCCAAAGAGTTGCATAGATGTGTTCCTTTATGGAGTTAATTGTCATATCAAGAAACTTCATAAACCAAACAAGGCAAGGCCTCACTTTCTTATTTCTGCAGCTCTTTCTGAACCAATCTGGGTGTGAATTGTTCTTAGGACAGTTCCCGCCTCTGGGAACGGTTCACCAAGGTCCCAGGACCAGACTCCCCTTGGCAGACTGGACCCCTCGCCTGGGACCAAATAGCTTAGAGTCCTTCAGAGGAGGGTAAAGGATTCCTGATGGCCAGGCTTACATGATAAACAACACAGTCAAACATGGTTAATTATAGAAATAATCTTTACTATCAGTCTAAATCCCCAATTTTTTAAAATTAAACATAGTTTCTCATTTATAATGTTAAATTGTTCTACTTAAGACATTTTGTTGTATTTTACTGCCTAGACAAACAATAGAATATGCCAAGAAAGGTCATTTTTAAGCAAGCCTGTGTCCAAAACCTAAAATCAAAATTCTGTTTGGAGCGCAGAGGCACCAGCCGGCATTGCCTAATCTCAGCTTCCCAGGTATTTATGAGAGGAAAGACGGACTATTGGTAACAATTCATAATTCATAAAACAATAACTTCTCTTCCACTGAAACAGCAGCAGCCAATTTTCCCAGCAGTGCTCTCCTCCAGCAGTTCTCCCTTCCTTCATTTTGCTCGGTGACTCAGCAGTCTGCACAAGCCTCAGCCCTGATTGCAAAGAGCTCCTGTTCCCCCACCTGAAATGTCCATGATGACTCCTCCAGCTTCGGTAACGATCGCCGCCCCGCCGGCCATGTCCCAGCAGTGGATGCCCAGGTGGTAGTAGGCGTCCGCCGAACCGGATGCTACCAGACACATGTTGACAGCTGCACTGCCCGGGCAGCGGATCCTGTGAAACAAATAAAAACGTGATGCTTGTTTCCAGGCTCCAAATGCTCATTTCCATCTAATTAAATCTTATTCATGAAGAAAATTCAAGTTTTTTTTTTAAAAAACAAGCACATTCAGAAGTTGTACTAGTCACAGTTAAGAGTCTAACTGCTGTGTTGGATATAAATTATAATATTGCTGCTTCGATTTTTTTTCTCTTTAATTAGAGCGTGCGATGCTAATTTTCCTTCTCAGAGCAGCAAAATGACCAACAGGTGGCTTTTATTGTGAAGAAGCCACAAGAAACACAATGTAATGGTCACTAAGCACAGCCCAGACCAGAGTTATTAACCAAAACAGTGTCTACAGAACATATGGTGATTTTAAGCACGTTTCAAGTTTGTCAGAATAAGCAGCTTCAGCCACAGAAAGCTGTTAGTGCAGTCTTATTGTGAAGGGAGAATATTTGCATAAAATCACACTGTGGTTTGTATTATAGAGGACATGGCTGGGTTTAAATGATCATAAACAACTAAAGCAATGCTTTCTTTGTTGTTTTCAAGTCTAACACCACCAGTAAACCCAGAGATCAGAGGATTGCTGCTTGTACAATATTTACCCATGAACAGGTAGGGTAAGGATGGTCCTGATGTTGGCCAACAGGGTTTTAAAATGCTCCGGATCCGTCTTGAAACCCATTTCTGTCAGCACCAGAGACTGGCTAATATCTTGGATGCAAACAATAAATAAAGTCAGTTATCAGCTTTATTCACCCCTTGAGCAAACAATTTTACAAGTAGATGTTCGGCTCCACCTAGTGGATTGTTTTCGTAACTGCAACTCCACCGTCTGGTCTAATTTCTCACTACTCACCTTGTTGTCCGGACACTTTGATTGGGACTCCGTTGCAGAATGCTCCCTTTCCTCTCCGTGCGGTGTACATTTTGTCCTCAATGCAGCTGTAGACAATCCCAAACTCGATCTGAGACCGAAACGGAGCACAGAAAACTGCACTGATTAATGCAAAGTGGGAGGAGGGCTATAAATAGAACAGCAGCTGTATAAAAGCAGAAATTTACGGCATTATTGTTTAGAAGTTCACAAGATGACAAAGGGGTTAATGTCTCTTATCATCAAGAAATCACAGCAAAGAAATGTGGGATTTGCCAACATTAAAGCTTACCTCTTTCTTCACAGTGAAGCCGATTGATACAGACACAAATGGGAACCTAAGCAACAGAAATGTACAAATAAAATCATTCATTTAATGAACTCCCTTTAGATTTTAGATTCAAGCTCTGAGGAGTCAGTTTCTATTATCAGTTCAGTTTCATCTGGGCTGTCTAATTATCCCTGAAGACAATCCAGGAGAGGACAATCCAAAAAAGGGAGCTAATTAAAAGATAAAAATAGTTACAGGAGGAACGAAGATATATTAAAAAAAACCTCTTCCAGTGCAGTTATCAGGCTTTGAAGAGAGGACTGAACAGAGGTTAGTAGTACCTGTGGACAAAGTTGGTGGTCCCATCGATGGGGTCGATGATCCAGGTGGGACTGTCGGTTAGAACACTGGAGGCGCCTGCTGCTACTGACTCCTCACCGATGAAGCTTCAAAATGAAAGACAAGGAAAGAAAGAAACAATGTTTGACCTACAATGAACTCGACTCTGTTCAAAAATGGAGGCAATGGTTGGCTTAGGGTTGAATGAGGCTGCTGTGAACTTGTTGACTCTGATGTTAAATGCAGTGAACACCCAGCTCTATATTTATCTGCAAACTTAGAAAAAGTCCTGAAAAGAAGCTGGCATGGGCATCAGCTTGTCAAATTCTCCTGTTGTCATAGAAACAAAGTGGAGATTGCAACATCCTCTCAAGAGAAACAAACAAAACGATAAATGGTCTGAGGTGGCAACCCAATAACTGTAGAATCTACACATCTACATGACGATATTAAAGTTTTTAAAATGGTTTTAAATCTACAAACGTTTTTTCCTATTTCATGGCAGGTGGAAACATTGAACATTTGTTAAAAATAAACATGAGTTCACATGTCCTGGATTTCATTTCTTTCATTTTGAGCATAAAATCTTTGGAGAAGTTCCTTGGTTCCTGGATATTAGTACTACCAGACTTGGAACATTAAACTTCAAAAGTAACAAAACGAGCAAATCAACAATAAATCTTTCTGTTTCACATTTAGAAAAAAGATTCCCTGCAGTGTGTTTCGTGCAGCATTTTGGATTTTCATAATTACAGTAACTGAATAAAAGCTATATTTCATATGAGTGAGAATACATTTTACAGACTTTATGTTTAGAGCTTCATTTTAGTGTTATTCATCACATTAAGTTTCCTCTCTTCCTGTCAACAGCTGTGCCATACATTGCAGTGATCGAAACTGTGAGACTATTTAAAACTAAGTGTGTCAAACTCGAGGCTAATGAGCAAGATGTAGCCCATGTTATAACTTCATTTCGCCCAAAATATAGTACTTTATATGTACTATAAGTGGCACATGGTTATAAACTACACACTACTAAGACTACAAATTTCAGACTGCGCTAGAATAACTAGAGTGCTGTCATGTCAATTAGGGCTTACAAGTCCAGCATCAGTAATAGTACGCAGGAAATTATGAAACCAGCAGAGTAGGAAAGAAGTTTGGTTTCAGGGCTAACCTTCTGGGACATGCACACAGCAAATGCTTTAAAAAACAAAACATCACGTCACTTTCTGTGCTGCCAGTCTGTCTGTATCGCTGCACATTTTTGCTTAAAAACTGAGCACTGACTGCTGATTCGACATAGCAATTGGTCAGAAAATGAAGTTTGAACTCCTCCGTAATTTGTCTGATTTTCATGTGGAAAGAGCATCAACGAATGTCCACACGGAGCTGACTGAACTTGTGCAGATATTAGGGAAGAAGTCAAATATCTGGCATGGGGTCATTTTCAACAGAGCACATCAGCGCAACACAGTGTCTGCAAAGTCATGAGAAACCCAAGTAAAATAAAACTTATACAAGCTCTGTGTAGAATAAGAAACATGAACAAAACAATTGCGGAAAAACAAAGAATTTCTCCCTGAGATTCAATAAAAACAGCTCTTTTGAAATTACGACCGTCGGGTCAGGTGTTCCTTCTTATGTTGTGGTTTGCCAGTGAAGCAGGGTACCTGTGTGTGGGGTATTTTCCCTTTATGGAGGAAATAATGAGCTGCTCCACTTTCTGGTCCGTCTCGGTCACCAGGTCAACCGGCGAGCTCTTCTGCATGACAGCTATGTCCTTCTGGAGCGCCTCGCGGATCATCTGCAGAAACACAACAACAAACAAACTACATCTGCTGCTCTAATTAACCACAAATGGACTGTTCTGGTGACATATCCCTATATTTGTATGACTTTATTTTGTCTGGTTGATCCTCACATATGTTATTCTCATTTTATGACATTGATGACTTCTGATGATCATAACTTACAATGCTGAGCACTTTACAAAACAGCAGTTTTAACACACATAATAAATAATCTATGACCATTTCTTTTTGAAGTAGCCACAATGTCTCCTTCATGCGTGTCTTTTGTGCTATTTTGGTCCCTTAAATGCATTAGGTGTGTGTTAAAGACTTCCTGGTAAAAGTAACAGAACTGGCTCTACGTGCACAAAGTTAATCCGGGTTTCCGGATCAATCCGAATCAAAAATAGTCTCCTTAAACCGTGTCTCCTTACCTTCCCTGCCTGTTTGGTGACCTCTACACAAAAGTCCATACATTCCTGCCAAGCATCAGTCATATTGAAGCAGAAGAGGAGCAGATCTTATGTTGAAAATACTCGTGGGAAGAAGCACGACTTCCCTTAATCGCTTACGGAGTAGTAATAACACTTAAAGGCACGAATGATAAACTGGAGTGAAGAATAAGCTTTAAAAAGGCAACAAAAAAGAGAGAAAAAAGATTAGCTCCTGTTAGCTTGTCGGTTTACAGGAAACCATGGGTTTCGGTGTCGGTGGTTAACGTAATTATAACGTAACTATAAAAAATAATTAAAAACAAAACGGACAACAGTAAACTCTGACAATTACGTAATAGCTTTAATTTGCGTTGTCAAAATATTAAACAAAAATAATAATTTTACCGACTATCAGACTACACTGACATGCTAACGCCGTAGCATTGACTTTTAGCTAAAAGGAGAGGGTGGAGCTAAATAAAACGCTTTCTCTCATTGGCCGATCAATGACCGTTAAAATAAAACCTTGGCTTTTATTGGCTAAAAGCTAAAAACGTGTGCTTACAGTAACCAATTAGATCCTGTCAACGTAAAAAGTAGACTTGTGCACTTCGACTGTACTGTTAAGGAGGTGGAAATAATAAGGCAATTCAGAAAGTGTGTTTTAAATATAATGAATTTTGTACATAGAATGGCAGAATAAAATAGCTAAGCTATGGATTAAATAGGTTTTACACATAAATATGGCGAAAAAGTTACATATGTTACACATATTCTTAATGTAAAAAATATTAAAACCAAACTTTTATATTTCTTTTCTTACATTATTCTTTGATTTATGAAACCCCGGTATAAAATATCCATGAAGCAAGGGGAGAAGAAGTGGTAGAGGCTCCTTTGGCATCATTTTGGTTTAAATCTAAAGATAAA
>JAOXNZ010000098.1:10993283-11011509 GCA_028566095.1 Kryptolebias brasiliensis | reverse complement strand
ACTGCTGGAGATAGGCACCGGCTGCCTGCGACCCGGAATGGAGAAGCGGCTAAAGAAAATGGATGGATGGATGGAAGTCTGTTCACATTTTTCACTGTTTGTTTCTACTGGCCAATTATAAACTCCTTTTTGATGCATTTCCAATGTAAAAACAAAATATAAACTTTGATCCTCGTTCTTTTCTAATCTGTTTCTACAGAATAACTGCAGTGGCTTCCCTGGAAGCAAAAGAGGGAATTTGAAAAAAAGACCATAACCTTTGAAGCTACTTATTTGAACCACCACATAATAAATTCAACTGAAGTTTGGAAGTTATTTCTGTTGCAGAATGGGGGCTGCGGCTTTTGTCTCAGATTGCTTACATTAAAAAGGCATTAGGGACGGAATCCCCTAATGACCTCCAAAGAGAGAGGGAATCATCACAGCAACCAAAATTATGCAGATATGCTCGTGGTTTGGCTCAAGTTAGGAGGTTTTGCCACTTGAGGGCGCCAAAGTAAAGGCCATCAGTATGGTAACGAGCCAGCAAGAATCAATATGATGTTTATAAACAAATGTTTTCCTTCGTCAAAGAAATAATTCAATTTCAGTTGTCTATAACATTTAAAACTACCCACAAACTTTTAAAAGGTTTTTTTTGTTTTTTTGCTTCCACAGTCCAGACTAAGTCAATGTGATTTGTCACTTCTCTAATAAAAAACAGAAGACTGCTTCTCTTAGTTCTGTTTTCACAAAAAAAAACAATTTTTTTTTCCTCCTATATGGGAACTGAAGTCAGCAGAGATTTTCCTACTCCTCTAATGATTTCACCAGCTTTACGAGAATAAAAAAACCAACTGAAAAGCGCTGAGGGGAAGAATTCACTCAGGTTGTTCCACATGTGTGCATGGAGTTAAGGCAGTAAAGCTGACAGAAGGAGACAAGTGGTTTTCTTCTTACCTGAGAGGTTCAGGTGTTCCAAGTTGGGGCAGCGGGACACCACCTCAAACACGGCATCGTTTGAAACGTTGTAACACCCAGCAACCTCCAGGTGCCGCAGCTCGGGGCAGCACTGGGCCAGATTGTGCAGGCCCCGGTCGGTGAGCCTCTTGCAGCCGCTGACCACCACCGTCTCCAGCGTCAGACACACGTTGGGCGTGTCTTGACACAGCCGGTGGGTCAGGACTCTGATGGCGCGGTCGGCGTGAAGCAGCTCCCCGGTGAGCTGGATGGTGCTCCACAACCTCGGGTCCCACGCCAGGTTGTACCAGCGCCGGCAGACGCGCGCGCAGCGGCACAGCTGGTTGGTGGGAAGGTGGGAGAAGACCTGCAGGAGGGTGTGGTCCGGGAGGAGGTCGATGGGCGCGTGGTGGTGGGCTTTTGACTGTCTGGAGCGAGTGTGGCCGCCAGGCTGAGGGTGGATCACAGCCACCGTCTCGGTGTGGGCAGAGGAGGAGGAGGAGGAATTGGTCTCATGGCCATTACTGGAAAGGGCAGGTGAGGAGAGGGAGGAGGACTTAGATGGCAGGATCAGACCTGGGCTTGGGGTGCTCAGTGTTCTTGTACTGGTCTCCAAGCCTAAACAAAAGAAGGACAAGACAGGATCAGTCTTTTCTGAAGTCTCTATATGGAAAGTGGCCTACTTTTAAGGCAGGATCTTATTGGGCTGTTGGCAATGTCTCAAAACATTTGTGACAGTTCTCAATTTTTTTTGTATGTGTTGCAAAAGCGTGCCGTCTTGTTGCTAGAATTTGAACATAATAAATAAAACTGCCTGACAAAATGGTCACAGAGTTGTAGCTGGCACCTTTCAATTTAGTTTCCAGCTTCATTTTACAAGTGTAATACAGTACATTAAATGATAAATGTGGGGCCAAGGTGGGTACAAAGCTGGCTAAGGTGGGTGTGATGTGAGCAGAGGTGGACAACAAAATTATGCACAAGGCCTAGAATACAGCTTCGTACGCTGTGAACACAAACACAGCGATTTTTAACAATTGGCAGCACAAAATTAGACATGGCTTGCTGGTCCTTTGGTCACAAACACAGAATTCAGTGAGACTGCAACTGGAAATTTGCCTATTTCCTCGCAATTTTGAGTCGCCAACTAGTCTCCCACCAGTCGCAGCAAAGTGAAATACTACCCCTAGTTTGGTGAAGGTTTAGTGTGGTGTTTGCAGAAATGATGCTCAACCTTAATGTCACACATTCCCTGAACATGCTAAACACACAGGTATCTGATTTATGAAAGTCAAAGTAAGACGGGTACTGAGTAACAAGGACTGAGCCCTGGGTATTTATGGAGAGAAAAAAAAAAAAACGGTGAAATCAAATTTTATATATATATGTCAAAATTTCTTACAAAAACAGAATTGCGAAACAACAGAGTCAGTCTGTTGTCTGTTTCTGAGCTCCTGAATCAAGAGCTAGAAATTGGGAGCCAGCTTCAGCTTTATTTTTGAATGTGCTGCCTAGGAAACTTAACTTTGCCTTTGAGTTTGGTGTTGTATTTCCAAAAGGTTTGGAGACTTGTAAATGGACTGTACTCATATAGCACCTTTCTAGCCAAACAGGCCACTCGAAGCGCTTTAAAACACAATCTGTGCCCTCATTTCCCCATCCACACACATTCATACAGCACTCTACTACATCTCTACAAAGCTAATCTGAATAAATCCTTCTATAGGGTCTAATCAGTGCTTTAGATCAAATTCATACACCGATGGGGAACACATCGTAGTGGTTCTGTTTCTTGCCCAGGGACACTTCAACATGTGCCATACTGGTGGACTCAAACCACCAACTACCATACCTCATTGGTGAATTACTGCTCGAACCACTGATCCTCAGCCACCCAATCTGCCTTGCCTTGGAGCTGTCTCTTGTAGGAGACAATTTCAAGGCAAGACTTTGTAAAACTAAAACAACACAGACTGAAACATCTTGACTTTTGTTCTCTACGATGATGATATAACCTGAAAATTGCATCACCACATCTCAAGGTAATTTGCAATAATATTCATGACAATATAGAAATAAAAAATAATTGTTAATTATCATTTTTAAAGACCTACAGTAACTCTGAAATGATTCCATGTTATTAACCTTCCTTGTGTTTGTGCTTTGAAATGACAAGTTGTGAGATCAATGTTGGAAAAAAGAGGAAAAAAAAAAAAAAAGCAAGACAACTGGCCGGAGTTCCCTGTCACAGTGCCTCACCAACTGGTGCTGCATGTGAAGAGAAGTTTCCATGGATCTCATTATCCTGTTTTGGGAAGTTTGGGAAAAAGCGTGTCACGTTTATCAGCCAGGCGTTGGGACAGCACTCACGGGGCCTCTTCGTCAGATAAACTGGGAGGCTTCAAAGCGGCAGAACTGTTCGGCGGTGCAACTGATAATGTGTAAATGCCGAGCCGGATCGTGTGAGGATCCAGCTGTAGGGAGCCGCCGCTGGATCCCATCACAGGGACGAGATGCCACAGAGTCCTTCATCAGCGGAGGCTTCTGATCTGAGCTGCCTCTGGGACACAGAGTGATCGTCTGTCTGTGTCAGGAGTTTTGGCCGACGGAGAGGGTCGCTGACAGTCATTGTTTCAACAAGTAATAAGTGTAATTTCACTTACAGATGTCCACATTTCAGTTACCAGGCAAAGAAACAAAGTGATTCATCTTCTCCTAGTATGAGATAATCAAAGCTCTGCGACACTGAGGGCACAATGAAATTATTTTTTTCAAGAAAGGATTTATGGATTTATGACAATATACAGCATTAATATTAGCAACAAACAAAGTAATTTAGAATACAAGAAGAGACTTTGACGCACAGAAACCATGAAACTCCCCCATCAGCCATGGTTCTTTAACAGAATATTATGCATATTATGGGACTATCATCAGTAAAAATAAGGAATAGTAACTGGCATTTGATCAAATCAGATATATTTTACTAAAAGTTACTGACAAAATTAAACTTTTACTATTGTTATTTTGTGAAATATGTTGGGTTCTTATTTATAATTTAGGGTTGTAGGCTGCAGTGATTTGTAATTGCATGACTAATACTGAGAGCCAGAAGTAATGGCTGTTGGGTGATACAGATGTTAACGGTGTGTTGACCGAAATTTCAACTCATGGTCATGTAGACTGGACGATTCTTGACGAATGGATGCTTTTGGGCCAGCTGATAACAGAATGCTAACATCTATGACAAATGGAGAGCATCCTGTCCAATGTGGATTTGTGAGCTGGGACGTCGCTGTCCTGCAGATCTGTATTCCAGACCTGAGTCTCGGTCTGTCCCCCCCCCCTCCTGATGACATCCACAGACTCGTCGTCTCGGGAGAGCTTGTCGTCTGATTCACGGCTACTTTCAAAACTGCCTCTTCCGGCGCTTTCAAGTTCTCACTCATGTCTGAATTCAAGTCAAGAGTGACAATATCAAAAAAAAAAAAAGCTTTCACATCGGCATTTTATTTATCTTTTAGGAGCATGTTGAGGTTTACTCGTAGCACACAGCTGACATCAGTTTGGATTTAACGCATCACATTCTTGTTGGTGGTCTGTCTATGATTAGTTCAATTTCCCTGAGGTCATCCAGCTTATTTTGGCAAAAAGACTTTACAGCAATAATTTACTCTTCTAGCTTCAAACTAAGGATTTAATGGCTTGAGGTTATTATAAACAATTCATCTATTGGGAATTTCACACACCTGTTCAAATATTTGCTGACAGAAGTAGAGAGGCAGCTTTTGTGTGCAAAATATTGCTCTAGGTTTTTGCGCGTGTGTGTGTGGAGGGTCCAGAAACATGCATGTTAGGGTGAGCGGACGTCCTAAATTGGCCTTTAGGTGTGGGTTGGCACGGTCGCTGGCCCTGTGCTGGACTGACAACGTGTCCAAGGTGTACCCCCCCGCAACGATCTTTTGAGTTTTTAGAGATTCAAACTACACCCAACCCTTTGAGATCAAGTTTTCTCTGGGGCTTTAACAGCACGCAGAAATCACAGCTTGGTAGATTTTCCGTAGAGCAGAAGAACATCTTTTTGCGCCACCAGTTTTTCTCATTGTTGCAACTAGAATTTTGCCTACTGCTCTCTAGCTTCCATCCAAACTCTGTCTACTGGAGCTGCTTGGCTTCTCGCTCATTGATGGCTGGAGATAAGCATCAGCTCCCCGTGAT
The DNA here is from genome assembly GCA_028566095.1 of Kryptolebias brasiliensis. Taxonomy (NCBI): domain Eukaryota; kingdom Metazoa; phylum Chordata; class Actinopteri; order Cyprinodontiformes; family Rivulidae; genus Kryptolebias; species Kryptolebias brasiliensis. The sequence continues at coordinate 11,006,352 of JAOXNZ010000098.1, read as the reverse complement.
CCAGAAACGAGAGGCGGGCAAAGAAAATGGATGAATGGATGAATTCTGACTTCAAGCACTGTGGCCTTGACTAGCCATAACACTGCTAATCGTGACAGTTCAATTTCGCTTGCAGTTTTCAGCCTCTCCAGTGCCTTTTTGAATAAATGAAGTTTTATGTTATGCTACATTTCCAAAGCTGAGTTAAGTTTAGTTCTGCACACAAAAGTTCTGCAGTATGTTGTTTTCAGGAGGAGAATGGGAACAAAAGTTCTTGCCTAGTAGAACAACACCATGTACCAAACTGAAAGACCCAAACTATGATGGGTATACATGTACCGTTACCTCCCGAATTTTTACGCAGATGAAGTGAAGTCAGTGGTGCAGCCATTAGACTGCACTGGGTTTTGGCTCTATCTAACCTGAATTACTTTAACGAGATGCAATTATTATCTCATGTGGAAACTTGCAAAATAAAGTCTGAGAAAATTGATGATGAAAACCAAGAATATATTAGTTTATTAGGCACTCAAATGCCCCAAATTGCTTTGAAATCCCTAAATCAGTAGGTTTACAAGCCAGCTCCCCCATTAAATCCTCCTCTCCCCATTAAATGAGACAAACCTAAAAAGTTGTCAACTTCACATGAAAAGAACAAATTCATAAAAAAATTACACAAAACAACCTCCACTCAAGTTCAGCTTTTACCCTTACGGCCCCAATAATGACGTAAAATCTTTAGTTCTTTCAAAAATTCAAAAACAAACTTTGTGCTTAAATTACTCAAGTTTGTATGAAGCTGAGGTCCTAAAAACAGAAAAGCTCGTTAATAATCTGATATAACAGAGAAAAACTAGTAAGCGAAGCATTCATTTTAAACTGAGGCATCAAAGAACAAACTTTCCTAAAACTTTCAGTCTTTATGAGCTGACCAAGGGTGTCATGTTTTATATCGGTGTATCAGTACAAACCTATCATTAACAGGGCAAATACCATGCAGCTGTTGAAGCTCTTTTGAAGGGGCTGCAAGTGCAGCTGGTGGAAGATTCAGTTTGGTGCAGGAAATCAGAGGAGAACAGTGGAACATCTGGTCTCTAGCCTGGACAAAGAACAACTGAGCAGTGGTGAAGTGAAAGAAAATCTCATGCGTTCTGAATGCGCATGTAGCCGCAGCAAGGCATACTTGGCTGAAATGCTTTGCCACTAATACTCAATCTGTGCACATCCACGGCAGCGCCGCAGCAGGATCTCATTAACATCAACTTACGTCTGAGGCGCATCTGGATGGCGCTTTCATACCAGAAGTTTAACGTAAATCCATCACTAAAAGGACAAGATGCCTCAAATGTTCAGTGATGCTGCTTTAATGATAGAAGCCTAATTAGATTCAAAAGAAGCCGAACACAAAACCAGCTTTAAGGCATTCGACTGAGGCCGTCCGAGGAGGAAAAAGGGGCAAGAGAAAAGCAGAGAGGGAAGATAAATTGGCAGAAGAGGCTGCAGACTTTAGCAGAGACGGAGACAAGTGCACAGGCAGGCTCAGTCCAGACATTGACGCAGTCTGGTCATAAACCAAAGCCATAGGGATTCTGCTCAAGATCTCACAGCGCTGCAAAGCTCTGCTAAGACCCTGTTTGGATTATTACCGCTGCATCTGGCAGAAAGGAGCGATCCATTACCTCAGTGCCATTAGTCCTGTGACATGTTCCGGCTCTCCAAGCTTCACCAAGGTTCTCCAAGTCAAGAGGGAGGGAATCAGGGATGCTTATATAAAGCTTAGGAAAGTGAAAACAAGAGCAGGCAACCAGGCAACAACGATTTGGCTGAAGCAAAATGAAAACCAATCGATTTGTCAGTTGTTGTGTTTTTTTTTTTTGTTTTATTTTTGTTGCTTTTTTTTTTTAAGGGAAACATCCGAAAAAGAAAGCGAGAACTGCTAGGGCGAAAAACATCTGGGCCTGTCTCAGGTTTTATTGAATACGTGGAAGTTGATATTACTGTACAGTGTGGCGGCTTGGCTATCAGCAGAGCCTTCACTACAGGAAGGTTCTACGTCACCCACAAACAATAGGACCTGCTGGTTGCTCCACAATGTGGACAGGAAACAGACTCTTTCTCTCAACACAAACCCCCATAGCGCCTCTACTTTGGGCTCTTCTCACAGTCTTGAGTTGCATTTTTTTTTCTCTTTCTTAAACTCTGTTGCAACAGATTTGCAGGAACCTCAATGTCTTTTTTTTTTTCCACAACCCAACTTGTTTCCAACAACTCCAGCCCTTAAAATGTCTCCGTACGCTGCTTTTGCCACCTTATAAATCCAGTTTCGTGTTTGTCGGTTCACCACACGTTTCCAGAACACAGATGGAAGTTTGCGCTCCAAACGTCATCTGACATGCATGCATGCAAAGCTGATCTGGGCCTTTTGGGAAATGATGTCATTTAAAAAAAAAAAAAGACATTTTAATTTACGACGCCAAAAATGAGGTGAGGGAATTATGAGAGTAAAGTGTACGATGAACCCTCTCTGTAGTTTTTTTTTGTTTTTGGTGAAGTTGCGTGAGGATTATTAGAGCGTAGAGTGAAAGTCGCGTTAGATGATGAAGGATGTAAACGGGGCTACACATGGCACCCAGAAGAAGTGCACATTAAACCGAGAACGGAAAAGTGAAAGCTGGCCCAAATGTTTGATTTGGTCGTGATGGGGGAGCAAATGCAGTGATCTTATGTGGTTAAACCATCAGAACAGTGCTTGAACTTTTGTGGTTATAAACCCTTGACAAAAGGATTTACTTTAAAGAAGGCTTGCTATGATTCCTTCCAGTTCTTTCCTTCTTTTTTTTTTTATATTCTATTACTTTTATGGAGAGTTTTCTGAAACACAGGAGCCCATAGCCTCCATCTGAGCTGTGATGTCTGCATTTAAGGATGTGCTGAGTTAGATGGTCAGGTCATCACAAAACTAGGGGAAAAAAGTAATGAAACAAGCTCATCTTCTGAACTATTTTGTTTTATTTTTAGAAAGAATTACAGAAATATATAAAGTACACCTCTTCATTAGCAACCACACAGAAAGTACATTCTAGGACCAGCCTAATAATGGCTTTGTTGTAGTGGGTATAAAAGGGCCAGTGTGTTCAGTTTAGTGACATCTAGTGGCAAAAAGGCAGGTTGCATCCAATTAAAAAAGTTAAACCGCAGTAGCGGCTAAATATGCAAAAATACCCACTGTTTTGACTACTCCATGCTGAAGTTTTTGAGCTAATCTAACTGGGTCTAGAATCATTAGGTATGTTCAGGTTTTGCAGTTATAATTTGGATCCAAAGACAGGTGGTTTTTTTAGAATATCTTTAAAGTACATGTTTAAAACCGACATTTACTTTAAAAGTAGCTGATTAAATTTCGGAAGTAACCCAATTCAAGATGACCGCTGCAGCTCATCAACCTTAGCAAACACAAAAATGACTATAACTTAATCAATTTTATTTATACTGAGCTAAGATTTAGTCTGGTAGTAGCTGACTCTCATTTCTGTCATGTTTTCATCTGTTTCCCTGTTCGCACTAAAAAACAAAACTAAGCACAACACCCGCTGCACACAGACAACAATGCTGTTGTGAATCCTAAATTTTATTTTAAACCCTCGTCCCTCAAGGGCCAATTTTCTTACTGGCCCGCTAGATTAAGTCCAAGAGTCATCGCCCAAGGCCTAAGCTTTGGCAACAACAACAACAAAAAAGATTATGTATCAATTCCCATTCAAATATGTCAGCCTTTCAGGTGTTATTAGTGGACCAAATGTTTGACTAAAAGGAATATTTATCCATCTGTGTGTATTTCTTATATTGTTGCCATGTAAAACACAGCTACAGCCAAGACTCCTCGGGGAACGGCATTTAGGGAGGAATGTTTCTCATTTTTGTGCCATTGCAATTTCAACCACAACTGACACTTCCTCGCTTACGTAACAAAGCGCACCACAGAATGTGCTGGTTCAGCTGGCCGACAACCGTGGTCATACTGCTACATAAAAGCGCGGAAACCAAGATGTATCACTGTAAAAAAAAAAAAAAATCACCTCACAAGACAAAAATCTTCCAGGAAACAAAGCCAGCTGGTTTCATTCCCAAATGCTGTCCAACATGCTCCAGTAGCAGGCCTGAAAAACATGACCCCGTTGAAGAAAACTGCAAATGTGCTCAAAACAACAAGGCCAGCACTTCGTCCCGGTCAATAAGGGGATGAGAGGACTGAGCAGTAATCAGAGAAGAGTTACGAGATGGAGGGATCTGCTCCCTCAGTTGTTTTCCTTCCCCTCCTTCTTCTTCTTTTCCTCCTCCTCCTCCTTCTTTGGTAATGTGCAAGCAATTGTTTTTCTTTTTCCTTTTCTTCTTCTGAGCTTTTCTGCTCACATTTCCTGGCTCAACAGGCGGTAGAAAAGAAGGGGGAATGAGGACAGCTGATGGGGAAAACGAGGGGGGAAATATAACTGGGAACTTTATCTTTTCTGCGTCTTTGACAGTTGCAAGCAAATGTTAAAAGCAAACTACTGACACTGCAAACCCGTTCATGAAACACATGAATGGCAAAAGCTTATTAGGGCTGCACATTTCTATGCATGAAGTTAAACATCTTTTCATTACAAAAAATGCTTCCTCATCTAAACAAATTTGTCTTTGTGACTGAGAACATTCAGCAAAACATATGCAATAAAAAAATAAGCTACGAGTGAAACTCGAGTGGAAGAAAGCAACAATCTTCTGCAGTAAAAATGTCCCAGTGGCAATGACACGCGCAAACACCTCCGCACGGAGAATTTCAGTTTTGGCACAGCAAGAATCAACAGTGGAACTCCATATATCAGTCTGCGTAAACACAAGTAAACGAGGTTAGTTTATAGATAAAGTGCGAGCGATTTGTTGCTCCTGGAAAGGTAAGGAAAATGAACATGTTGGAGACAAGCAGCGTTCATGGCGGAGCTGTTTAGACTGAACGTCTGACCCTTCAGGACATCGATGTGGGAACATTAGGAGTGGGGATTTTCAAGCATAAATTCCGCACTGGAGCATATCTGTCACTGATAACGGCTGACCCAGGCTCTTCAATAGCAGAAAAGCTTGGCAAAGGAGTTTGCAGTGAATAATGCTGTTTGACATGCAGTTTTAACAGACAAAGAGTCCTTCAGGCTCTGCAGTACAATAGAAGAGCGTGATAAGCATTATAAATACTCTCAGCTGCTGTAAATAGCTCGTTGAAGGACCTCATTTTAGAAAAACTGTTCATTCTGACCAGACTAATGAGCTAAACTCCACAAAAATGGCTATAACTATGACAGTTTTAAAGACATTGAGGTAAAATTTGACGTGGCAGTAGCTGAGAGTCATTCACAACACATACTCTGAGCGTGACATCTTGCGACATTGTATGAAATTGCTCATAAGATTATATTCAACGTTTGGCCCCAACAGCAACGACTCTGTCATTTCTCAACATGAGATGATCTTAGTCTAAAACTCTGACATAAAGAAGAAAGAAATGCTAGGATTTTAGTCTCTTTTTTTTTTTTTTAGCATGTGACCATCCCTACATATTACTAAGGGGGTCTAATACTCTAGGATTTTGCAGTAAAGAAAAATAAATTGCATGTTTTATACAGAGGTAGTTTCATTTGGCAAGAAATTTAAGAAAAACTACAGCATTTCACAAGTTGTAGCTTTAATTTACGACATGACTCCAACCACAACCAATCACTGCTGGTCTAGCTCCAGCAGTGACTTATTGCTGGAAGTAGAGCTCTGTAAAGACATTTAGCCTAAATGACATACTGAGTGTGATAAGCGTATAGAGAACGCATAAATCATAGCAAATTAAGAGAACAGCACCGCGCTGCTGTGTTGGAGGTGAATGGAAGCCTTTGCTTGTCACTGTTATCTGTTTCTTTGGTCCTTGGCAGCCAGAGAGGAAGCCTGCATGTTCATTGTTCCCACCACGTCCCACCTTCCTGGTGCCGTTATAAAGGGCTAAAGGAACTGACCCCAAAACATGGCTGCTCTGACATGATCAGCGCCCCCGCAGAGCCGCGTTGCATCCGTGTTTAAAACTTTGGGAAACACTCCAGCTGATACCGGAACTGTCTTTAAACCGAACATCTCACGGTGCTGTCAGTTTAGCTCCACTTAGTCTGGAGCACATTCTTCAGGTACCCCGAGTTGGGCTGTGCCAGAGTGAACTCTTGAGGCCCAGACAGGGTGACAGTGTAACCCCTGCTGAGATATACTCCATTTTCATCCCACAGGAAGGATTTACTGTCCCGGACTGTGCCTTTCAGTCTGCAGCTAATAAGAAACTTAACTGGGTCAGGCCACCACAAGCTAAATAATAACTGAAAGCAGAGCCACACAGCAAAAAAAACCTGCCAGACAACAGCCCCAACACGGTTTGTTTTCAGGGGGAGAATGAGTGTAACTTCCTCATGTTGATTTTGCGGGAATGCATGAAGGATCACTGAAAGAAAACAGCCAGCGTCCTACTTTCCATTAGCATGTTGAAATTAGGGCTGGTTTTTATTGAGCTCTGAGAAGATCTTAAAGCGATAGTTTGGACTTTGTGGAGAGGCTAGGAGCAAAAAATGTCTTACCTGTTGTAGATAGCTCTTGGAACGGCTTCATTTTGTAGATTTAGTTTAATCTGACTGAAATGATGAATTAACAGAACAAAGTGGATTGCTGGTGTCTTAAAACAACCCAGATCTTGAAAAGATTCATAGCTGTAACTGTTTAATGCAGTTCAGTGTACAACACAATTATTTTTACCAAAAATATTCAATTTTATGCCAAAAAATCTGTTCAAAAAGCTATCTAGAGTTGCCACTGTCTACTATTTTTATTTTTATTTATTTATCAACTAATTTATCAGTTAATCTAGACAACTAATTTCCCTCCAACAGTCAAAACCTACATTTTTCTTTGAGTTCATTTTATTTATAAGCATCAACTTTGGCATTTACAAAATAAAATGTAAACAAAGACTTGCAAATTAAAGTCCAAAATATAAGTGTAAAGTGTCAGTTTCAACATGACAAATAAATAAAATGCAGCTCTGATTATTTATGTATTTAAAAGTAAAAACCATGACTATTCGGCATGTTGTAAGCAGTTGGTAAGGACAGCAACAACTGGTGAGAAATCCTTCTTTTTCAGGAATGAAGTCATGCGGTTTGGCCTTTGACAACATTTTGTTGGAGCCAACAAGAACTCAACTGATGTACGCAGCGCAGACTAGCAGTGCGGAGTTGTTAAAAGTTGTTATTTCAGTTGAGGCATTTAAGAACTTAATAGACAGAGTCATAAAAATTATCGGTTGACTAAAATTATTGATTCAATGATGAATCAATTTTTCCCATTCAATGATGTCGACTATGCCAAATAATCCAAGCAGCCTTACTATCTACTACAAGTAAGATATTTATTGGTCATAACAGACACCAACATAAAAAAGTCCAAACTATTGCTTCAATATCTTATAAATTATTGTCCTGGAATAGGTTTTTGTTTATGGAAAAATACAGTCTCCAACTAGGATTCATAGTCGTAGCGGCTACAGGGACAGACTGTATCTTTTGAGAGAAAAGAAAAGCACCTATTACTTATATTAAAATGTAAAACCGAAGTGTACTTCCAGAGCATTACTTGTGGAGGAAGACCGTTAATAACAAACAGTTATTTCATGCAGTTATTGGTTCAAGTTCATAACACAGACATCAGTTGTTGGGGTGCAAGAGGAGGTGTCAGGTTCCTTACACCGCACTAAATCACAAACGGCCCAAAAAAGCCACCGAACTGTCTTGGAACGTGAATTTGATATTCTAATCTTCAGCTAAGAGCAAACACATCTCCGACACTGTTCCAAGGAATTAAGTTTGAGTGGCAGAATAACAGCTCAGTGGCCAAAATACCTTGTGGCTTTGGAGCACAGTTTAAATCACTGTGAGGTGGAGTTGGGAGAAACTAGAAGGCTTTTAGCTTTAAAGCATCACCTGTTTGTGGCCTTTCTAATTAATGCCCATATTGTGATGTGTGATGCAGTGGCAGAGATAGGGGACAACACTGATACGATAGTGTCCTTACTGCAGCTCTGGGGCAGTGTGGGTCCTGTGATTACTCCCAGTATGTGGTGGGGAAACAGCCCAGACTGCTTCCTGATTAGTTTAGTGGACCACAGGACTGGGTGGGCAGGAGCTGTGTGATCTGCTACTGTGTGTGAGTGCACATTTGTGTATGTGTTTCTTTGTAAGGAGGGGGATTTGACTGCGGCCATAGTGGTTCTAGACCATGTAATTACTCCCACTTAGCATGGAGAAAAAAATAACAATTTCAGTCATAACACAGTTGGGAATTATGGTTTGGACGCAGTTGTCTCACTCTGTCCAGATATTCCTATCTGCAGAGGTTGCGCTCCAAGTATTAGGGACAATTGCACATTTCCTAAGAAAGAAAACAGGTTTGTTTCCAGTAGTACCTTAGCGGACAGATCCAAAGGAGTCAGCATTTCCATTTTCTGCCTCAACTCACGGCACACTCCCGCATACATTTAACTCTAAATTTAAAAAGACTAATGAGCGCATTAACCTCCGCAAGAAGGTAATCGTGCATGAAACCGAAGGAAAACGCGACGCCTCGTCAGGAGCTGGCCTGATGTTTTCTTCTCCCCGAGAAACACCTTGAACCCTTGAGTTGAGCGACAGTTCTAAACACAGCCTGTAGCTGCTATTTGTTTTTGTGTGGGCAGAGCCAAACCACAAGAATATTGCATTCGCCGGAGCAGAGCAAATTTAAGCCTGGCGATGACAATGCATGAGAGCACCAGGGTAAGTACGTTGTATATGTGTATGAGTGAGCAAAAACGCAGATGAGTCATTGTTTAGCTGAGACAAAAATCTGCAGCAGAAAGGTGAAGAGGCCACAATGAGTCTCCAAGTAAAGAGATAAGTGACTTTGTGAAAATATTTTAAAATTATTTTATCTCAACAACGATTGTAATGTCTGGTTTAGTGTATTTCGTGTCTATTGTAAGCATGATTTTACACCCCTTATATGGGACACCTTATTGATGTCTCATCTGAATACAAAAAAAAAAAAAGTCTGTGACAACTGATGGAGTATTGACTTCTTCAAGGGGTGTCACAATGGGATATGTTACTGCTGCTCTTTCCAAACGTCAGATTAAGGGTGAAGGGGTAGTGGTAGGCCTAAATAAGATTAAATTTATTTATCCAAGTTAAATTTGATCACAACAAATGTGCAACAGAAACGTTGGATAAACTCAATATATACAGGTGAACAAATCCAAACTCACTGGATTTACGCTGAGTAAACTTTACTCGACTTAGTCTAAAATGTGCCGCAGTTATTTGTTGATGTATGACACATAGCCCCTATAAGCCCCACTGCAGTTCTTGGAGGTATAACTTTTAACCACAACAAAGAACAACAGAGATCAAGCCAACTTTGGAAAATCCCACTGAATGAGGTTACACAGCAACGTTAAAAACAACAGCAAAAAATAAACTATATCGAATCGGTGGTGTTCCATCACGAGGGACTGCAATTTGCCGTGTGTAGCATTAGTACACATACTGTAGTTGGTGGCGTAGATATTACTCTCAGAAAAAGATTAGAGCAAGACCATCCCACCACACTGAAACTTGAGTTCTGAGGTTTGAGCCCAGACTGTGAGTCACCACGACACTGCGCCTCCAAGTGCGGCGGACCTCCTTGAGCCCTCAGAGCAGAACGCTTTAACACACACTTTAGGACACAGTCAAGGGGATGTGGAAGTACATTTGGTGGGTAAGTGGACCCAGACTAGTCTGATTCAGGCAGTGGTGCGACCCACATCAAAAAGGGTTAAACACTGGAAAAGCAGGTTCGGTTTGTCCTCCTGACCATTTGTACAATCTATTGTTTAGAATGAGATGACTATTTTGATGATTTTAGGGAGGAATTTCCCATTTCTAACAGAACTAACAGAGGAAGCTTGCCGTATAACATGAGGACTAAACACAGATCACATTATCTGTTGATCTAAGCTACATGGACGCTATAGAAATTTTGATTTGGAACTTAAGCCACTGCAGGTTAGACAGCTAAACACAAAACTTCAGCTCTATCAGTAATTAATCAAAATCACCGGTGCAGATCAGGTAAACTGTTTCACTTTATATGGGTTTAAATACAGATTTTTACTCCAGGCTTTCATTTCACAAACTTTCTAAAGACAAATATGAATCACATAAATCAGACAACAGTCAGTTTCTTCAAGGTTTTGGTCAATGTCTGCACTAAAAAGAAATACATTTTTTTTAAACAATCATTTTTAGAGAGCAGGAATACTAAAAGGTCAAAAATATACTTTCTTTTTATTGCTTTGTTCTTGTGTTATATAAAGAAGGCTGCCTCGATTGACAAATTGTTCCAGCTGATCCACATTGGTGACAGCTGTTTACAAGAGGCTTCAGAAGGCCTTTCCCAGCTGCACAGTTTACATTGGTAACATAAGAGTTCCCAACAGAAACTCTTTGAGTTGAAGGCAGCAAGGCAGAGGGATGAAGAGGCAACATCCGAGAAGAAGGTGAAGCTCCCCATCCTCTTTTCCTCTCCCTACATCTACATTCCCAAAGTAAGCCTACTGTAACGTACATTTCCCTCCCTCCTGAGCAGCACTTTGAGCCTGACAGCCTCGGTTTAGATAAGCATTCTTCCACTGGGAGAAGCTTGGAAGCGTGTTTTGTTTTCCCCTTTTCTTCTAAAACACAGCTCAAGAAATATCCGTAGTTTCTGATGGACGCTGTGAGTTTGGTCTTAATTTTAAGGCTTATCCCAGGAACACACAGGTTTCTGTCCCAAAAAGGCAGCAGCAGCAGCAGCAAGAGGAGGAGGAGAGGAAGAAAAAGGGAGGGCAGTTCGGTTAATGAGCACCAGATGCCCTACCTTCAGTGGTAGCCACATTCTTCAGAGCTTTAGTTGGTGTGTGATCTGTGCTTGAACTTATGTCAGAGGAGATGCTTGAGCTCCCTTTACCTGTGGAAAAGGAAAAACACACGGGCTTGAACGTGATGATTTATGTTTTGTTAATTTGATTGCACTCTGAAAAGGACTTTATTTTGTAGGAAAGCAAACTTATTTTTTCGGTCAAACACTGAGGAGCGTCTGTCAGATATAATTCACTTTAATACATTTTGAAAGTATGAAGTGTAAGGAAATATAAAGCCCATAACTCTGTGCTTTTATGACTTTTACATTTCCCAGCTGGGGAAGAGTGGCGTCCCTTGGCGCAGGCACAACGTCTGGGCTGATTTGTTTGAGCTAGTAGCCGCTTTTAATATCTGAAGACGGAATAAAGTCAACTGAAATCATCATTCTGCCCTCGCTTCCACACAGGACGAGTGAGGAAACATTTTGGAGGATAATACAAGCATTTAATGAAGGATTACATTTTATCTACAGCATATTTTTTAAGTCACAGTCTGTGTGTCCTCAAAACAGCCAAATCAAAGCATTTCTTTTGAGTTTAAATCAATTTCAAACTGTCTTTATGAGCTATGCAGGATTTATACTGCTATATAATGACATAGGAGTTCTAGATTTCACAGAAATTTAAATCCGACTGTGTGCCTGTGCTGCTGGAGTATGACAAGCTTTACTGACATGGTGACTGCAGGCTGCTTGCGGAAGAGGTTGTTTTATGGCATCTCGCATTCCTCTGTCAGATTATAAATGCTGCTTTGTGGCTTTCCTGAGAGTAAGTTCACATTTTAGTGAGGACAGCAGAAGGCACGTCGTGAGCAGCCACCTACACGAGCTAGAGTCTTCCTGAAATAGCTGATTGATATAAAGATTGAGAACGAATGGGCGCAAAAAACCTACTTAAATGACACAATGGCTCGATAACAGTGGTGAGCATGAATGACATTTTGAGGAGGCATTCATGTTCGCAGGGAGTTTGTAGGATGAATGCAGCAAAGATAGCATATGGCTGGTTTGATGAAAGCAGAAACAGGTTAATATTTAGGGTTGTTTTGTCCATGTTTGGTGGTAAAAAACAACTTTTTGAAAACTTCCACTTGTGCACTGGTGGATGGTTGCTGCATACTTGTGACCAGTGTGTAATTAATTGTGGAGACACACTTGAAAACAGATGTGGACTGATGCCTTGCAGAGTTCTGCACTTGTAAATAAAACTCTGGTTTTACATACCTTAAAGCAATAATAACAGCACCATTGTACTTTAATTAAGTAACAAGAAGAGGATGCTAACTAAACAGATGAAGCGATATATGAACAATAAGGACAAAACCAAGCTAATTGCAAGCATCAGAATCACATTACCCACATATTATTGTATTTTATCATAAACTAGTGCCATCATGTTAACTCGAGCAACATCGCTTTTCAGTAGGTTTGTAACAGTACACCTAAGACACAACAAAACAACACCCTTGTTAGTGGGAAGGGTCTAAGGGAGCAGGTCATGTACGGTGGTAATTCTGGGTTGCGGACCTGTTTTCAGTGGGTCTAGCTTGTTTCCATGACCTTGTCACAATCGCAATCACAGCCTAAGTCCAGCGTGGCCAGTCCTGCTTCAAAACCTTGACTGCCAAGCTACACTGAAGGGTATGGGCCCCACATCATGAACACGCTGCCACCACGCTCCACCCGTGGCCTTGGCAAGATGTCACCATAACCTTACTACAGATGTTTTGTTTATGCTCAAAACCTTCCATGACCGATCATGCTCTATCACGTGTAATTGGGAGCCCACTGACTCTTAATGTGCCACCAAAGACCTTACCAAGACCCCTGCAAAGACCATCCAAGTTCTGGATGATTTTTTTGCATCGTAGTGGGGTTGTTAGCCAGTGTCTTATATAAGACTTTAAGAAAAGAAATCATATTATCATATTCATCTTTTATATATACAAAGTGGAAATAACACACCTTACTATCATGTCAATATAGACCAGACTCTCTGAGGAATGTTTCCAGTACCTTGTTGAATCTATGCCATGAAGGATTAAGGCAGTTCTGAAGGCAA
>JAOXNZ010000098.1:10969817-10981747 GCA_028566095.1 Kryptolebias brasiliensis | reverse complement strand
ACTAAAACACGCAGGATGGTGGCCCTCCAGGACCAGGATTGGGGAACCCTGATTTAGAGTAATATTTATCTGGAGGGGAGAAAAAAAAAAAAAAAAAAAAAAGAAAAGTTTAACCTGTAATCTGTTTCAGCTTCTCAACAAAAGACGACATCACCGGTACTGGCGGCTGCAGTCGGAGCAGGAAACAGGCAGGCAACATCTCATTTGGGCCCTCGCTCGGTGGAGCGAACGTGAGACAACTGCCCCAGGACGCAAATTTACAGTTAGCATAATTTTCTACGGCTCTCCTTCACTGCGGCGCAAAATGAAAGGTCCTGCTGAGCGCGAGATTAAAAACAATAAAAACACCGACCCATGAGGATCCAGCTCCGGCAGCTGTGGGAGAACAGACGCCATCTGAAGTTTCTGAGTCACGCCGCCGACACCCACTGTAACTTGGGCTGCCTGGACGACTGGCTCCAAATTAGATTTTATTTTAGAATGCATGTAAAAAAAAAAAAAAAATACAAAAAGTTTAAACAATATGCTGATTTCAAAAGAGAATTAAAAGTCAAGCTGCCATCTTACATGAAGGAGCTTCTGCACCATCAGAAGGAGGGATATAAAACTGAAGAGTCAGAGGACAGTCTGCAATTGAAGACCTTTTTTTTTTTAAAAAAAAGCTAAAATTTTAATATCGGAGTCATGCATTTATTTGTGAATCTGTACCTTCTTTTCCTGCTATTAAAAACCCAACTCTGCCATAGTTTATCAGGTCTATTTGAGGGTCACAGTCGTTTGGTTCCCTGAAAAACAGGAAGATTTATTCAAATAAAGACCCAACACACCTTAAAGGAATGCATATTGCCCAGCAGAGTTTTAAACTAAGATCATCTTATTATATGAGAGTTATAGCCATTTTGGTAAAATCTTGTATGAATCTTGTAAAGCCCTATCTCATAAATAAGGCAAGTTTTGCTCATTCTTGTCCTAATACTTACCTGTGCAATTTAGATATTTGCTGCAAGTCTTTCTCAAGATATTCTAGGGATGTCAACAACTTTAGCTTCATTTCACTGAGGAGAAAAAAGTGGCAGAAATTAAAAAAAGGACAAAAATAGGACAAGAAACTAAAATTTGGAAAAGAATATTTTAAGAGTAGGTACCTGTCTCCAGGGATGTTGTATTGGGTAAGCAGGCCTCCCAACCTCAGAGAGAAATCAGCAAAATTTTGGGACCTTTAATAGCAAAAAAAAAAAAAATGCATGCATCTGTGGAAAGATTTGGTGATAAGGCACCATTTTCGACAAGAAAAGTGATTTTAATTTACCATTCCTCGACTCCTTACCTCAGCAGATGCAGAAGGGACTCGCTGGGCTGCGAGATCATTTTTATTTTTAATTAGCAAACCAAATTCAAGGGTTTCACATGGCTTGCTGGACAGTTGACTTACAGAAGGGGGTTTTCCATGGGGGGCCACCTTTACCTCCTGCACTTCCCCATGCGAAAGCAACACAACTTCCACGTAAAACAAGTCATCTGTCAGGTAGCATGTGGCCTCGGTCACGTGAAAACCCATCCTTGTGGGAAAACGCGAACACGAATGACAATGCATCACCACAATAAATTATGCAGGCTTATATTAAAACAGAAGCAGAGAAGTTGTGGAGATATGTGGCAAGATTTAATCCAACGGATAGACCAAGTCGGGTCGTTTTACCCGTGTTGCTTTGCTATTGTTTCCAAACGGGACTTTGTGGTGTTCATGGAGGGAGCTGGAATGCACAGATAAACAGTAACACAAACCATGAACTAAATGCCTTTTTTTTTTTTTTTTAAATGACTAGAACATTTATTTGTTTACCATGAAACGCTTTCTGGAGTCTTTCCAGGGATCTAACAAGCGGCTCACAAGGTTTGGTTGCATCTCTGGATTTCTCCTATTGTGAGACAAAAGGGAGGAAAAGAAAACAATGAACCAGTTGTGTGGCACAGCGAGGCTTGTGTCAACAGTCCTGTCCGTCCATCCCACCAAAGAGCACAAGCTGCGTGATGCCACGGCAAGGGAAATATTGCCTTGCACTTTGGGATAGATCTATTTAAAAAAACAAACAAAAAAAAACACAGCTTTCTGGACTTTTGTGAAACACTCTCGTCAGTCTGTACTCCATGAATCCCATGACGATCACTGCTAGCAGAGTATTGCATAACTAACCCCAAGTGCCTTATCCCTTTTAGACCACACATCACCTCAGACCACCAAGTAATCAAGTTTCCCCTACCAGACTCCAGGGACTGACCACTGCCAAGCTCCACTTTAGATTAATCCACAAGCATTATCTACTCGGCCCGCTCCACCCACGGCAAATCTAAAGAAAACTAACATCTCCCTCTTCTCACAGTCTCAACTTGCGAATCAGGTTTGCAGTGTTAAAAGTACACCCCTCAAGTATGTTTGGGCACCTAGAACGGTGCTCTGGTTCACCCAAACTATAGAAAACTGCGAGTAGAGCAAAAAATAACTCATAAGATCGATGTAAACATTGCAGGGGGAAATTAAAACGAAAAGGCAGCAGTAGTTTGCCTTTGAGAGGCCTACTTTAAACCTAAAAAACAACATTTATGTTCAGTTTAAATGGCTTCCATACATTTTATTGACGCTGATAAGTTAAATCAAGTCAATCTGCAGATCAAAACAAAGACTTGAGTGTTCCAGTACAAGTGATCTCATGGTCTAACAGGGGTGGATCACAAGGTTTGTTCCTGGCTGTCAGCATTTTAAAGAGCCCTTCCAACCAGTCATCTCACAGCTGAACTGCAAATGATGCAAGGAGACAATTAAAGGCAGCTTTAACTGTAACACCGCTCACCATGCATCTTCGGACAAGCTGAAAAGTTTCACTCCAAGTCTTCTCTGCAAACTTAAGATGCAGGTTGGAAATGACGGCCTTGTCCCTCATCACTAAAAGCAAACAAACAAGAGAGAAAGTCACCCTTATTCTGCTTTTTCTACAAATCTTTGGCCATTTTAGTACAGAATTTATCATTGCACTACATGACTGTTTGAGATAAACCTAAACAGTTGGCATTAAAGGTTAGAAATGTTGGCAAAATTTAGGTATTTATCTAAAAATTGAACCCAAAAGTTGTTTTTTTTTCTGCTCACGTGCCATGGGTGGATTAGCCAATTATTCGATTATGATTAGTGTGCTCGTTGCTTTCATATAACGTGCAAATTAAAATTACGACAGTACCGATACGTTTTGCAGTCAGTGAAGAATCTATTCAAATACAGAAGTAAAACTGACTGTTGTCTGAAACTACCCGGCTGGCGGGCGTTGTCAGACGGAGCCAAGCCCACAGGAGGTGCAGTCAGTCCGCTGCTAACAGCTAACCGTGCAAGTCCCCGGAGCTAGCCACGGAGCTAGCCATGAGCTAACCAAGAGCTAGTTGACTCGTTTTATTTTGCCACCCCTATTCAGCCTTTGCCGAACGCTTTTCCAACGCGCACCCGGTTTAATTTACAGGTAGGTGGCTCTCAACACAGACGACCGTGCAGCAGCTGCTACTTTTGCTCACGTTTCTACTCCCCTCTTTTTTTTTTTACGCGGTGTAGTTGTGATTAGCTTCTCGCTTGTTAGCCTTTAGCCGCTGAGGAAGCTGTTGGAGTTGGGAAGCACCGACCGAGCATCTGTTGCTCTGGGTGGGGTGGGGTTAAAGACTTGTCTTTTAAACATTTTATGAGCAGCTGCAATCAGTTTGAACCCCGATCAGCTGTTCATTAAATGTCAGGTGATGTTTACCAGCCTCTGTGGGTTTGGTAGCTGGTTAGCCACGTCGCCCACTTGTCAACCTAATGGCTCGACTTACACCAGTTATTATCCGCAAACTTGCTCTTGAGTTAACATAGTCATTAAAGCAGTGCTTGTCGCTCTTTGGGATGCTGTTTATCTGATCGTCATGTTGTAACAGTTCGCTAAAAGTGCTGCTAGCTCCGTTAGCATCGACTAACCCCCATCTTAACTTGTTGTTGTCGTTAATGATGTGCTAAGTAATGAAACGCAGATTAGCTGATAACACTGTTGGTCGGCGTTGTGGTGAGCAATCTCCATAAACTGTTCTGTTTTCTCCCAGATAGGAGTTTAGCATCGTGATGGTTCCGCTTTGGTTAAAACATTGCATTTTAAACGTGTTATTAAGCATTTTAATGCTCCTAAACTGATACCGTATGCTATATTATTTTCACCTCATACCTTGTTGCGGATTCGAGTTAATATAGTAAAAGTGCATTATCTCCTGTAGTAAATCGTTCTATTGACTTTCACTGCTAAGATCCCTTTTGCTAATTTGTCTAATGATGTATTGGCATTATTCCCATGTTTATCTCTGATCTCCAGAGGTCTGCCTTGGCTTTGTGCTAGTAGCAACACACTGAAACATTTCTGGACAAATGTGCTCCTCCTAAAACACTTTATAGGCAGGTTATGATGAGAAACTGACCACTAAATAGCTGCAGCTTGTGTCAGATTTGACCCACCTCTTTTCAAAGGTTGGGAAATACTGCCAGATGTTCTCTGGGGGTTTTAAAGGATGTTAAGTTTGGTTACTGCCACATAGTGCGAAAGACAGGTCTTTTGTTTGGCGGGGATCCTAAATCCAAACGTGGGAATGCCTGTGCGTGTTTTTCCCAAGCATGCGCTAACAATTGTGAAGTTACCTGTCCAGCACGTTTTCAGCATTTGATGCAGACCGTAAAAAAAGAAATAACATTTTAAAATAATACCACACAGTGTTGCTCAGTGCTGCTACCTTAAAGCAACTCCAATCCTAAAAATTTAACAAGGATTCAAGTAAACTCTCTCTCTTTTTTTTTTATAAACCTGCCAGTTTTGAATTACACAGCAAAAATAAGAAAATATTCTTAGTGGATATGCTCTGGACGTGCTACAGCTAGCTGCTGCTGCACCTTCATTCCTAATCATTTCATAATGCTTCATACAGACACTACTTTATAAACCTTTTCATTGCTGTCAGCTTTGCGTTGCATGGCTATTTTCAGAAAGTTATGGGGTTATTTGTAAGTAAAAAACACTGTTTTTAGCTGCTAGCTGTAGCACTTCTGGTGCAGCCTGGAACACTTGTGGAAGAAATATCGTATTTCTGCTGGACTAATATGCACTAGTTCGAATTAAACTCTCTGTCTTTAAACTGAGTTTGTTCACAGAGCTATCTGCATCAGGTAAGATGTTATTTGTTCACAGCGTCTCCACAGAACCCCACATCAAAGGATTTGACTTATCCGTTTATTAAATGGCATATTTGAAGAGAGGAAGTAAAATTTTAAGGTCACATTTCTTATCAGTGGTTCTCCGCACCACATTTGTAGTTGAGCAGCGTTTTCTCTTGTCTGTGCAATTTTCCCTGAAAAAACAAAAAAAGTAACATGCAGGCTTTGGAAATTATGATGCAATGTCTCTCTTTTTTATCTTCCTCTCTCTCTCTCGCTGTAACCTCCACAGGAATTATCAGTGAGCGCTTCGCCGCACCTGGAGTCATTTTACGGTCTTCATTTCACAATTCCTCCCGCCACCTTGACCTTTCTCCCTCCCCCCCCACACCCGACACACGCACCCACGCAGAGTCATGGCAGCTGCGAAGCCAAAAGGACAGAACTCTCTAGCCCTTCACAAAGTGATCATGGTGGGCAGCGGAGGAGTGGGGAAGTCGGCCCTTACCCTCCAGTTCATGTATGACGAGGTCAGTGAACTGTTGTGTAAAATGTTCAAAAGAAGAGCTGATGTTTTAAGCCTAATTTGTGATGGGTTTTTTTTTTTAATGACTTTTCTTAGTTCGTCGAAGACTACGAGCCCACTAAAGCAGACAGCTACAGGAAGAAAGTGGTGCTGGATGGAGAGGAGGTGCAGATTGACATCCTCGACACAGCCGGCCAAGAGGACTACGCGGCCATCCGGGATAACTACTTCCGCAGCGGCGAGGGTTTCCTCTGCGTATTTTCCATCACAGAACTGGAGTCCTTTGCAGCAACAGTTGACTTCAGGTCTCGAAGCACAGATTGTTCACAAGAAACTTGTGTATTGTGATTAAAAGTAACAAGTATTTGACATGATCACGTGTGACGGTGCTGCAGTTGGACTGAATTGCAAAGCAAGCGGTGGTTGATTTCTGTGCTTTACGGTTGTTTTGCAGAGAGCAGATTCTGCGAGTGAAGGAGGACGAGAACGTGCCCTTCCTCCTGGTTGGTAATAAGTCGGACTTGGACGACCGGCGGCAGGTGAGCGCCGATGAAGCGAAGGCGCGCGCCGAGCAATGGGGGGTGTGCTACGTGGAGACTTCTGCCAAAACCCGTGCCAATGTCGACAAGGTTTGTCGACCCCCTTGGAAACACAAGCTCAACGTGTTGACACGAAGCAAATAGAACTCAAACTCTTGCTCTTTTTTTTTTTTCTTTCTTTCTTTCTTTTCTTTTTCCAGGTGTTTTTTGACCTCATGAGAGAGATCCGGGCGAGAAAAATGGAAGACAGCAAAGAGAAGAACGGGAAGAAGAAAAGTAAAAGTTTGGCTAAGAGAATTAGAGAGAGGTGCTGTATTTTATAGTGGTAAAGTAGAGCAGGTTCACTGCTTTATGTACATATACATTTCTCAGACTTTTGCATTTCTTTTGTGCCGAGACCTGACCATGAATTTCTGTTCCTGGCTAACAGAGCATCTGTGTCAAGAAGTAGTAAAGGTGGCACTTCATACACCATTTATAGCTCTAACTTTTTATGTGCTGACACTCCAAATAATTTATGATTCGTGTGCTCTCTGTTTTCTTACTCTTGACCGCATTACAGAGCTTAATAGATGAATGGTGTTTTTAATTTAGGCCAAACTTGCCAAGAAGCTAAGCCCTGAAATCTCCTAAAAAAAAAAACAAAAAAAACCCTTTCATTGTAAAAGTTTGGTGTAAAAAATATATTCAGACAGCTGTGAGGTGGACGTTCAAGAGAAAAGAATATAAAGGTTTTGAACGGGGAGGATGTAACTGCAGTTTCATACAATCTATATAATGAAATTTGCAAAAGCGTTAAGTTAACAAACTTGCCACCAAGTTAATGTAAATTTCACTGATGAATCTGGGAAGGATTTTAATTAAAAATTTTTCCCCTTAAATTAAAGCCCAAATTTAATGCCATTCCTACACCTTATTTTTTTCCCTTGCATGATAGTATGTTTAAGCACTAATTTTGTTTATAGTCAGTTTTTTCCTTCCGTTTCAGATCCAAATGATAAAAAAGCGCACTAATGTCTCCGTTTTCTCCCCCCTTTCTTAGTCACTTTGTCTATTGAAAATGCACAAACCACGTTGATCGTTTCCCTTAAACCAGAGGAGGATTTTGCAACACTTGAATAATTTTTCGATTTTAACATTTAATTGTATTTCACCTTACTTGGCGAATGACTTTCATTGCCTTTTCTGTGACTGAGGAATCCCTGGTGCTCTGATTTCAAAAAACAAAAAACAAAAGGTGATTCCATAAACACTACGTCTTTACATGCTGCTCTGACACTTACTGACAAAACAATTTGCTTCCAGACATGTAAAGACTTTCCTTTTTGTTGATTCAATTTTTACCCGGCTCAGACTTTTAATCCATTTTTTCTTTCTATTCCCATCTCTTTTTTTTGTTTATTTTTGTCGTTGTTGTTAAATGTATTGTTTTTTTTTTTTTGTTGTTGCATCTGTCCAAAAATGTTGCTGTCAGTCACCAAAGAAAACTGCTCGCTTGTACAAATAAGAGCCCAGTTATTAATCCTGCTGAATGAAAACATCAAGCACTACAATGCGTGTGTAAAAGACGACGCTCGACAGGGTTAGGTAAATCAGATAAATCGATTTAATTCTAGGCCGCATGAGAAAAAAAAACACAAGGTTACGAGGGCTTTAGGAATTCCTGTGCAGTGCGTCACTGTTGCCTCTCTGTCCATTGTGAACGTGGATAATCCTCTCCTACTCATCCTGTAATCTTGGCCTACCAGAGCTGTGCGGAGTATACTTTTATTATTCCCTTTGCCACATTTTGTGCCAGGTTGTGTTCAAATGCGACAACATTTCAAGGAACACGGAACGTGTTTGTGTTTTTTTTCCTGTCTCTTGTAGTTGCTTTAGAGGCAAATTTAAGTTAAAACTGCATAAAAGGAAACAGAAAATACAACAATAATGGCTAAGTGATAGAAGCAACATTAGGAAAAGCTTCTAAAATGATTAAAATGTAACCTCAAGTGTACAAAAACACACAACAGGTTCCACCATGTCGTCATTTATGACTCATTCTTGACTGACTTGCTGAAATCTGTGTGTTTTCGTACGTTTGAGGTTAGATTTTGATAACTTCAGAGCCTGTAAAATCCAGTTCATTGTTATTATGTCCTTATATGCAATTGAAATAATTGAAAGAGGGGACTTTTTTTCCTCCAACAGCCACCCAGGAGTTGTTGCCAAGCCGATCTGTTTTAAATCATTAACATGGGAGTAAACGTGTGGAGTCTATGCAAAAGGATTGTCGAAAATGCAAAGAAGAAATGTGAAACTTTGAAACATTTTCAAACACTGTTTGTGTTTAAACTACCTTTTCTAAAGGCAAAGCGTAGTAGATGTGTTTCAGCTTGAATGCTCTGTAGAGACCAGAACATCCAATACTAATCATCTTTATTAGACGTATAATTCACACTACTGCATTAGTTACCTAAGTTGACACAGTCTAGTGTCAGAAATGAAGCCTGGTATTTTGTCGTTTATGAAAAAAAAAAAAGCACACGGGAAGGAGTCTAAGTTAGAACAGGAGGAGGCCAAACCCCAAAAATTGAGCAGCCATGTTATCAGAGTACATGGGAAGCAGTTTGACAGGTTCAAAGGGCTAACCTCCAGTGCATCACACCGACGGAACCCTTCCTGAAAGTTAGAACGATAGGCACAGAAACTGACTCGCAGTGTAAAGATCCCAGTTTAGTAGATTTCATTTACACGTGCCGTCACAGCAGCTACTTACTGACCATCATCATGCTTGCTCACTGTAACATCATCTTAACAGTCTGTCTTTGTCCACATTACTTTTTTCTGTTCTGCTTTGTTTTTGTGTATAATCTGTGACAATGGCCCAAATATTTTCAGCAAGAAGCTAAAACTGACGTTTGTGTGAAAGCTATTAGCAAACTAGGTATTCAGATAACTCGTTTTTTTGCCTTTTATATTAATACTTTGAAATAAAACTAGATATGTGTCTTTGTTCGGATGGTTGTATGTATGCCATGACTTAAATGTTTCCTTCATGTTTACTTAATTTGAGCATAACCACTATTGTAGCCTGTTTGTGAATGCAAAGGGTGAAGCTTACATTTCAGATCAATTTTTTTTGTTATTTGAGAATTGCAAATAAAGTGGATATTACTAATAACATTTTAAACTGTGCTTGTGTCATTTTTGGAAGGAAACGGATTTCATCTACTCAGCAAGCAGACTGACATTTTAAAAGAGAGGGGCTTTCTTAACAGCAGCTAGTCTTTTAACTTAGCTTTTTCCGATTTTGGAACAGACTAGATGTTTTGTTTTACCTGTCTGCATTTCAGGATAACAAGACTATGACATTTTAGCAATGCAGGCTATAGTAGAAATAGGATATTGTATTTATTTATGTATGAAAGTACCCAAAAGCTGGAGGGTTGTTTATAAGTTGTCGCTCTTATCTGCCCTGCTTCTTGTTCTATTTTGAAGGTGAGGGTTTCCCTTCGTGGTGACGTAGCCTCTGAGCTGGATTACGCAGACGGCTGCTATTGGCTGCCGTCGACGCACGAGGCCTGTAGTTTGAAAGCTGCACGGGCCTTCGCGAGCCGCACCGTTAGCCTCATTACGAACAAAGTTATAATATTTTTAAGCCTATTCGAGGCGTTTTTAAGTCGCCGTACGCGGCAGGACGACTGCTACGCTTGCGGAGATGTTGTCAACCAACGGAGCACCAGTCCGGCGGGATGCGTCTCTCGAGGAGCGTCTTTGAATGGCATTGTTTTTGTGACTGAGTTGTCCAGAACTCCACGCAAGGAGAAAAGAAAGCTAGCTGGCTAAGTGGCTAGCGGGTAGCTAAGCGGCGAACTTGCGTGCTGTTCACTTCCTTGTTGCACAGGGGTTTGTGATGGAAGAAGAGAAGTTTGAGTGGAGGAGAGTTTCCTTTCTTTTTTACACATTTTAACACTATCCGGTGAATGGGCTTAAAGTCTTTCGTGGGCAGTCATATTTTAGAATAGGTGAGTTTATTTTCATTTTATTTCGGAGCTGCTCGGGGCCTCATCGTGAAATGGAATACGACTCTGTGTAGCTGAGTTGTTAGCTGGCTGAACCGATTAGCTGTGGCTAACAAATCTTGGGAGATATCCGTCCTGGAGTACAATGGTTAAGTATGAAGTAGCTTTATAATTTAACACCACATTGATAACTGAGTGTGGCGGGATCTTTTGACACCGAGTGTCACCAACTTACTTTCTCCGGAAGCTCGTCTGCGCTCGCTTTGTGACGGGGATGCTAAGCTTGTGATTCTGCTAACGGACTGTGAATTTGCTGAGACGTCGGCTAAGTAGCCTGTTACACGGCTAGACCGATGTTCGGTTCAGCGACACATCAAGGGACACAGTTCGCATAAAACGTAGCGTACTGTTGTTCAGAACTTCGTCGTTGCTTTGTTTTATTTAATTGTATTTGGAGGATAAATGCCCAATTCGGAGGTGCTTCGAGAAGGTCGGGGACGGAGCCCCTCTGCGCAGCGAAATGCTAACAGGCAGGACAGGCGGAGTAAAGCAGGGAGCGGTGCTGCTGCTCAGCGAGACAGACACCGAGACAAGAGGCGCTCATCGGCTTCACGGAGAAAGAAACGCAGGCAAGCCAAGAACAGAGACTTGTGGCCAACAGGTACGGGGGAGGACCCCAACAATGACCGGAGTGGCGCTTTTGAAAAGGAGCTGGAACTTCGGACATTAGTAGAATATGACGACGTGAGCTCCCAGTCGGAGCGATTTTCTGGAAGCCCCTCTCCTAAACCCTATCCCCACGCCGACAGTCTGTCAGTGGATCAGCTCAGCGATGTTGACTTTGGGGACAACAATGGACCAGCATCCCTAGACAGGGGTCGCCGGGAGGCGGTGTGCCTCAGTAAGAACGACGTAACAAGAGGACCATCTGCGAAGAACAAGCAGGACAAGGCGACGAACCGGAAAAAGGACCGTCAGAGTCGAGAGAAGGACTCGTCCAAAGCCAGGAGTGGAGGCAGCCTGAGTGGCTCTAAAAATCACAAAGACTCTGCGAGGGGCAGTGACAGAAACAGTAAGAGAACTTCTGCCTCTCAGTCATTGCAGTCTGGGGAGAAAAAAGATTCAAAAAGGCACAGAAGTAAAACAAGATCTGACAAAGAACCCCCGTCTGCATACAGGGAGGCTCCACAGTCTTACAGAGAAGACCGTGAGGACCCCAGGGCCTACAGGAGAAGTCCTGGCTTTAAAGCAGAAAGTCCCTATGGGACATCATATTCCTATAGCTACCAGTCTCCTGGTGGTTATAACCAGCTGATCTCAAGAAGAAGTCCAACTTATGGGAGCAAAAGACTTTCTCCCAGCTCCACATATTACAGCCGGGACGTAGATGTTTATGGAGCGTATGGCGTTCCGAAGTCACCGAGCTCATACTCCAGCAACAAGAGGAAACGATCCCCTGGGAGCCCAGTGAACTGGCGCAGGTCACCGAGTTATGGTCGACACAGTCCGTACGAACAAGGAGAGTTTGGTTCAAGTCCTTATGGAAACCGCAGAAGATCTCGAAGTCCTTACAGGAAGTCCCTGAGTCCAAGTCCAGATGTCAGGTGAGCTCTTTAAGTGCAGCTTTGTTTGTTGTACTCTTCTGTAGTAGTGAA
>JAOXNZ010000098.1:10781301-10797418 GCA_028566095.1 Kryptolebias brasiliensis | reverse complement strand
TTTTTTTTTTTTTTGTTTTGTTTTTGTGTTTCTCTCTTTTTTTTGTTTTGCTGATGGCAGTGTCAAGTATTTTTGGATGTTATTTTTCCTCTTCTTCAAAAAACTAGATGATGCTGGGTGGACGAGGGGAGTTTTGATTCTTGGGAGAGTTCAAATCGTTTTTCTTTTCTAATTCAAGGAGGATGAACAGACATTTTCGCTCTTGCAGGTACACAATAAAATGCTTCTGTATTTTCAAATAAAGATTGAGGTGACAGATATGCACCTGTGGCTGATTTATTGCTTTGCGAGGATGCCCTAAATGTTCATTAGAGCAAATAATTCTTCATCAGTGTTACCTGAAGGTTACAAGTTATCTGATTTGTGCATAAGGCTTCATAAAAATCAAGTATTGGACCACTGGATCACAACATTTTCTTTGATTTTTAAGGACTAAATGCAAGTAGCTGCATTCAGATCCTTGGAAAGGATGCACCTAATAACATTTCAAAGATAAAAAAAAAACTGAATCCATCTATTGATTCTAGGGCAGAATTTAAAAGCTTTTCCTTTGCTGCAGCAGGCATTTCTTCAAACTGCAGCTGGCTAACAAGTTGGGAACATAAGTAGCACGGCTGCATGTCACGAGCAAATCTCTTTCTACTCCTAAGTGCCTTCCTTACCGGCTGGGCAAACTCAAATCGGCTTTCCAAGGCCCCCTCCTCCGATACATAAATATGCTGGGATTTGTCAGATCTGATTTCGCAGGAAATTATTAAAGCTGCAGACAAGAGTATAATTCCTCTGAACATTCAGGCTTAACTTCAGATTATTGGTATGCTGCATGGAATGCAAACAAAATGACCATGTAACCCTAAAAAACAGTTTGCAACCTATGATTGGAAGTGTTTGTTGTGTGTGTGAGGGGGGGTTGTAGGTAGTTATGCATAAAAAATAGTCTTTGAGCAAACTTTGACACACTGAGGTCCTTTCCTGTACTAGAAAAGAGTAAAATACACTTTTTTCTATCATTTTAGATTCAATAAGGGCTCTCTATCAGTTAAGCTTGTGTGTCAAATGTCATCATTTTACTTCCTTTATGTATCCATCTTAACGGGACAGAGCACAGCTTTAGTCAGGCCCGTAAAACATCTGGAAGCGGACCATTAAACCCTACTATAGACTGTTAAGTTTCAGTGTCATTAACCAGCCTGCTGCGGTGGATCGGAAACAGG
This sequence comes from Kryptolebias brasiliensis, assembly GCA_028566095.1. NCBI lineage: Eukaryota > Metazoa > Chordata > Actinopteri > Cyprinodontiformes > Rivulidae > Kryptolebias > Kryptolebias brasiliensis. The sequence goes on along the minus strand of JAOXNZ010000098.1, from coordinate 10,796,204 downwards.
TCAATTTTAATGCAATGAAATATTGATAAATGCAGAACTTGGTGGGTGCAGTTAAATTTTTAATTAATAAGGTTGACTAATTAGAGCAATTAGGAGTAAACATTTTATCAAGAAGTAAAAGGCTGTTATTGCGTATTGATTTTCCGACCGTTGGTTCAATCTTTTGAGGCCATAAAGCAGATGTAGATAAAGAGACAGTGGGTGGTTTGAATGCCTTTTAATGTGAGAGACACATTTAGAGACAGTGTTTAGAATCAGCCGGTGATTGCTTTGTGTGTTTGGCTCATTTAGGACAAATCAGAACTGGGAAGTAGCCTCACAAACTTCTGATTGGGATTACTATAAAATCAGATGCCAAATAAGAGTCTTCAAAAATCCTTTAAAAAGTTGCTTGAATCACTCATTTGAGGGTTACACTTTTAGTTGGAACTGCAACTTTAATTGCAGATGGCTTTAAATTTGGTTGAACAGGGTTTTTATGTGACCATGTACAATTTTAACCCTCCTGAAGCCCTCGTAACTGAAGAGAGGAGGAGAAGCCCTTGTACCTTCGGGTCAATTTGACCCGAAGGCCACGGGAGGGTTAAGCACCTTCTACACACTTGATTGTGGCAGAATGAGGTAAAAATATCTGAATATATTCAAACAGGCATCTTTTTATCGTTCTGTGGGACATGTTTCAGCCATATACCCTCAGCGCACATTTGATTTATTCACCTAAAGCAGTCCATCTGCCTGCTTTTAAAACCTGAAGTTGGTCCATCAAAACACCCGGACGTGTCTTAACGCTCCTGACTGAGAGGCGTCTCTGCCTCGCCGCCACGGTTTGAGCTCCTGGACATCACTCCTGCTATGCATTATGATAGCTTCCATTACGTCCCGCAGTGTTGTGTCTCGCCTCCAGGCAGGTTTGCTGTTATCTGGGCCAAGCCAGAACTGCACAGGAGACTCACGGAGAGGTGTAATAGCTTATGTGTGTGCCTATATACCTCTGCTGGCATGAATAAAACATCACGTGGGAGCCCACTATATGCACTGAGCATGTAGTACGGCTGCACGCCAGCCTGTTGGGGGGAATGGCGTTTGAGTTTACAAATGAAAAGGCTATTAAAAAGCTGGGAATCTAATTTGTAACACAGATAACAGCTACATGCGCAGGGATAGAGTTCACACTAAATTTGACTGGACATTATCTTTCATCAAAGATTCAAGCTAAATGTAAACCACAAACTGTGAAAAAGAAACAAGCAATGTAAAGATTTTAGTGAGAAATGTTCTCGGAGACGTTTTACCCTTTGTTTATTTCTTTTGATGTATTAGAAAGAGACGCCAAAACAGTGGTTGAAAGTTCCAGTGTAGATGTCTTTTTGTTTTTAACTTATCTATTCTCGATAACTCTTTGAACGACCTCAATTTGAAGAAAAAAGTTTTATTCTGACTGGAATGAACAGCTAGTCTGAGCTGGGACAAGAAAAAAGTGGATTGCTGCCATCCTAAAACAACTCTACCCTCAAATCTTTCATAACAGTGCCCCCCATTAGTATTTTAAAAACCTTTACATCATTGTCAATTTCATATTACCTGGTTATTCCAGCAGGAACAACATGATATTCCTGAAAGAAGTGTCCCAGGCTGCAAGCTAGCTGCTATTGCAACTATTTGTATTTTCAAATACTCATAGAATTTCATGTTGATAACCATATAATGGGAAACTGATGGTGATGTAACTGTTTATAAAATAGCAATTATTATTATTATTATTATTATTTTAGTTTTTGAGATTGGAGTTGTTTAGAACAACAGCAATTCATTTTAGACTTGATTCCATTAGCTGTTAGCTGGTTAATTTGGTCAGATAATTAACTTTAGGTCTCCAAACTGAGTTTAAAGAGCTATCTATGACAGGTAAGATATTAACTGTTTATAACGTTTTCACAGAACCCCACTTCAAAAGATTTGAACTATTGGTTTTCAACTAAAAAACAAGAATATAAGAATTACTATTACTATTATACATCAGAGAGCTGTGCAGTTCTGTTTTGCAGGACACAAATTGCCAGAAATAAAACAAAATTTCATCTTTTACACCTTAAAATACTTGGTTTGACTTTTTTCAGGCAGCCTCCCTTTTCTGAAGAGATATACAGTTTTGTTTCGTCAGACAGACAAAATATGGGCCAAAAATGTATGATGCGACTCACTGCGACTCCCCGACTTTTCATTTTGTCATTGCTTTCTAATAAAATGCACTCACAGGCGTGTAACAACATTTTTCTTAGGCGCTGCAGAACTTTGCTTCTTCGCACTTCGATTTATCAGATACATTGAACGGAAACTAATGCAGCGTAATTTAACAGGCCTGCAGAGAAATGAGAGTTTAACTCTATGATCATTATGGCGGATGTGGAGTTCTTAAACTGTGTTAAGGACGTGTTCAGGTTTACTTCCTGGAGTCTCGGTGATTGGAATTGTCAGAATAATAAAAACAGGTGTTGTGGCAGCCAAATGCAATTTACACAAACTGCACCTTTCAATATGAACATAATTAAATCAAGAGCTTTCTAAATTAGCTTAAACACTGAATATTACCACTCTTATGAAGTGCTGGCTGCATTAGGGGTCTGTGTTTCTAATAAATTAGGTGTAAATGAGCTGAAAAATGAATCTAAAAGGAGCTTTTACTTTACATTTTAGGCTCTCTTTTTGCTCTGCGTCTCTGACACACACAGAGCCTAATTCATCCTTCTGAAATGAGAGTTGAGCACTTAACTGCCCATTTTTTGAGCCGTTAATTTGATCTCACAACTCGTATTCTGGATAATTAAACCCGTATGCGGAAAATAGGGTCAAACCGAGCTACTTTCCCCGCGTCTATTATGGAAACCTTTTAAATAATAAAGTGAGAATTTTGCTAAAACTTGTTTAAAATTTTAGAAACTTTTGTTTTGAATGTAATTCATTAGTTAATTCATGTTCAGAATATCTTCAGACTCATTAGGCTGCAGAGAGGTAGACTGGGAGAAGAAGAAAATACATTTAATTTGAATTTTTTATTGCGTAAATACAGAAAACAAGCAGGTTCAGTGGATTACAGTAAGGCAACAGTTATCTGTTTTCCCTATTAAATAAGAATTACTTGTCTAACATAGGTAAATAAGGTTAATTTAGTCTAATTAGGAGTTAAATAGCCTTTTAAAAGAAACATAATGCTGTTTTATTAGATGTCCTTAGGAAGAAGTAAGATTTATCCTGATTTCAGCTCAGTGTTGTTGATCAAACTAACACTGAGTTAACAAATCTAGTACAATTTTCTAATCAAATTACAATCAACAGCAGCCTCACGGGGATAACTAGACTGAAAATGACTTTTTTATTACATATAGATTCAGTGAGGCTGTCTCTGATGCACATGTTTGATTTAGAAAGACTTGGATCAAAATTCAAATTGTTCAAGGCTTCTGCAGTGTCTTTTACCCCCATCTACTTGTAATGTAATTGCAATCCCAGAAAATGATCTTACCCTGTGTACAGATCATGTTTTATCACACTCCTTGGCATACAAATGCACGTTTTCCACAAAAGTCTGCCAGAAATCATCATTAAAGTTGAACCCCGAGGCAGAGAAATAACCCTTTTCACATGATGAAACGCAACAGTGTTTGAATGGAATATTTACACAGACACTAACTCACACAAGAGCAGCAGAGCAACAGAGAAAAAGTGAAGGCACATCATTGTTTTACAGAAACAGATTGAGTAGTATTTTTGTTTTACGTTTGTGAGATTTTCTTTTTAATTTGTACACTCTCAAACACTCTGTTTCCTCCATTTCAGCACCAGCCATTAGGTATAAATGAATGTTATGAATAATTACCGTCTTACCTGTTGTAGATAGCTCTTTGAATAGCCCTATTTTGGAAAAATAGAGTTTAAATATGACCAGATTGTAAAGCTAATGCCTTACATTTTTCAAGCAACTCCAATCTCAGAATTGTCATAATTTGAATGCTATTAGTCAGTTTTATGTAACATGACTTTTTTATTAGTATTATTAATTAGTTTTTATTAGTAGTAGTAGTTTTGAGTTGCTTTTATGACAGCAGCAATCTACTTTTCTTCATAAGCCCCAGTTGGACTAGCTGTTAGCTCATCAATCCAGTCAAAATTAAACTCTATTTTTCCAAACTGAGGTCATTCAAAGATCTATCTACAACAAGATATTAACTATTCATAGCCTTTCCACAGAACCACACTTCAAAATACATAAACTATCCTTGTAACCTTTTACAGTGTGAAAAATTGATTTATATCCCAGTAAAACATAAAGTTGCACAGAACATACCTCAGCAAATAACAGACAAAATAAATCACCCTTCTAATATGAAGACCCCCAAAGTCATTATAAATATTATACAAAAAACTAGCTAAGGATGTTTTTATGTCAGTTTGCAATTAGCATAATAAGAGCCAAGGGTAAGCCTTACCTAATTATTTCATTATTTAGATTCAAAAGCAAGTAGTAGTGTTAATTTAGAGATGACCAGGGCTAGACAACACAATGAGTGTAGGAACAATATCTAATTGGGCAAATCATTTTTACGTGCAGTTGTATAAACAGTTGAGGATTGCTCGTGCCAATTAATTCAGCAGACTGTTAGTTTTTCTTGTTTGTTAGGAGGACTGGCTCCAACATGGAGGCACAGGTACAGACAAAGTCAACAACTTCTTTTCAAATTTTTTTTACGGGTACAACCAAATGGCCGCGTGCTGTCAGCTGAAAAAGAGGCAGAGGAATGGTGTGGAGCCCCGCTGAAGCAGGTGGCAGAGGCCTCCAGATGCTGCAGAGAGCCATCGAAGCAGATAATGTCCCGCCTAGATTACCTCGGGGACCACAATTACAGCGGAGAGTCCCCCTCTGGGTCAGCTTCAAGCTGGTTCTGCAGGGATCAGCTGTTGTCGCCGTCCCCCTGCTGGGCTCAGCTGTCCCTCACCTGCTCCTGACCGGCTGTGGGCGTTTTCACATGCAGACAAACTGGCCAGTTATTGACAGGCATAAATGCAATATGATTCATTGTTTGAATCAAGGCTGAGACAGTTGATGTCTCTAATTCTGTTTAGATTGAAGATGCAACACAAAATGCAAATACACAAAAAGGCTTAAAACGTTACAGAATCAACATGTCTCATGTAAAGGTTTGTTGTTAAAGCTACACCTACCGACATATTAATCCTGTCAGGTATAAACCAGTTGCAAACTTTCGAAAGGTGTGCTGATGGAGCACACAGAGGGAAAGTGGGTGTTGTTAGATTGTTAGATTTACACCAGAGGAGGAGATTGATATTTTTGTGGATCACGGGCTCTCTGTAATAACCAGTCTGCTCTGCTTCTGCTTGTTTTTCATGGTGTGACCCACTGCTTCCATGGCACCAGCTTTTTATTCTAAGAAACTGCCCGAGGTTAATTTAGTTGAAGGGGTTTAGGCTTTCGTTGCTCCTTTCTTTTTTATCCCCCTGCAGCCAAAGGCGAAGGCAGAGCGATAATGTTTTTGCTCGTGTCTGTGTGTTGGTCTGTGGCGTTAGCAAAATAGCTCATGAACCACTGAACAGATTCGAATAAACTTTCGGGGAAAAAAATAAATGGGTTGTCATATTCAACTGATTAAATTAACCCTATATAAGATGGCCACCACAGCCAACTGACTTTAGAAAACACAGAAATGGGTATAACTCGGTTAATTTTGAAGATATTGAGGTAAAATTTGGTGTGTTAGCAGCTGAGACTGTTCATCAACTTACACTCTGGGTGCTAACTGATACCGCAACGTCTGTTTAAAACTGGTCATTCACAACAAATACTCCAACTCTAGTTCACTCACTGCATAACAACCCAATATATATTCTTTTATTTTTTATCACTTCTCTTGTGATTTTTTTTAGTTTATGTGATATATGTTTTTAAAGAAGTGATATTATTGCTATTTTTACATGCCTTGATAAATATTATTATCGTAATACCGCCTAATCCTATTTTTTGAGATTTTGCCTTTGTGTTTTGCAGGCCCTTCAGAAAGGACAGTAGGTCATCCTGTCCTTTTTCAAGTAAAGTTTCACCTTTAAAAGACAAATCACATTCCAGTGAAGCACAAAGCAGCTAAAAAGAGTTGGACACTGACAAAATGATGCAAACTGACAACAAAGAGACACAAACAGAATACAAAGGAACAGTACAACAATGCTAGAGAGCGTAAACAACCACTCAGAGGCACCAAAAAGAACACAACATGATGCAAACTGTCTGAAAAGAAGAAAAAAATGGCTCCAAAGAGACCTAAAGTGTCCACACAGTAATACACAATAATACACAAGAAAAACAAAGTCATCCAGAGGCACAAAATGACCGCAAAGACACACAAAGTAACTACAGACAGGCACAAAATAGCAAGAAAGATACAAACTGACTGCAAAGAGAAAAAAAATACAAATATATATACATTTAAGCACAGAACACTAAATGAGACACAGTATGGCAAAGAGATGAAATATTTCCCCAATTTAAGACAAATAAAAAGACACAAAACAATGACAACTAACAGTGAGTACTGCAGACAAAACCACACAGACGCTTTACAAAATGCAGCCTGACTATAAAGGAGACAGAAGACAACAAGGAGAACCAAAACCAGTGTGAGAAAATAGAACAAACCCCAAAGAGACGAGATCATTACATAGAAAACTAAAAGAACCACAGACAGATGCAAAACAAACCACACAGGGGCAGTTTGGAGGTGAAGGTCTGTTTGCTTTGTCTGGACAGCGGGCTCGCTTGTCGCTTCAGTGAAGCAGACAGTTTGGACTTAAATTTGTCTCTCGATGTGGGCGGGAGTGAATCTGACACAAAACAAGCCCAACTCACAGAGTGCAAACTGAACGGGGGGGTCGATGGTAGTTTAGTAGCAGTGCTTTTAAAAGGACTTGCTCCAATGAGTCAGGTGTATTCACATTAAACACTTCTCTGAATTCAACACATTCCTCTTTAGTATGAAGTCATTTTTGCACATTTTATTTCTCTAAATACAACTTTTTTATTGCCATATACAAGTAATGGAACATCATTGCTGCAAGGTGTACTAGAGACAGTAGTATGCTTTTATAGTGCTTGCAATTGTATTCAACAAAAATGAAATCTCTCACCTATATAACTAATCAGGCTCTATTTTAATGCAGTCTATAAGCGTCTTATATTGTTAGTGGAGCATACAGATACGAGTCTAACTTTATATTTAATTGTAAAGTTAAAGGAAATGCTGCTATATTAAATCTGCACAAGGAGAAAACACTCAAGGAGACTGAAAAATGAGGATAGTTAAGAATAATGTTAAATTGGCTGCTTGGGATGCTCAATGACAGAAAAAAAAGGCAGACATTTCCTAAGCAGATATTTCTAGGAGATTTAAAGTGAACAAGAGTAAAGAGAGATATTTCCACATTGAAGCATCTTGACTCACATACTCATGAGGATCATGACCTCAATTTTCAGTGTCTAACTCTACAGGAGAAGCACAGGTGCACTCAAGGAGAGACAGTTAGCTAGCAGGCTAGCTAGTGAGTTTGTGTAACCCTGAGGGCAAAAACATGTTCACAGAGCAAACCTTTTATGTTTCTCTCAACAAACGGTTCACTCTGGGATACGGGGGACTGTTGGTGATGGCAGTAATATATTCTCCTCCAGATTCAAAGTTTGATTTCTGCTGACAGGGAATCTTTAATGGCATACAGAGAGACTTTGAGCGTTCTGATAGAAAGGATTTCCATTTAGTTAAATGATGGAGACAAAGTCATCTAATTTTCTTGTATTTATTACACNNNAATTTATGATCCCAAATTTTTGTTTTTTTATTAGGAAACTTGAAATTAAATATATACAGACCAACACATACATTTTACTAAATGCAGCCCTGCTCACAGGCTGGTTTTCTGTTAAAACTGAATGTCCTTTATTTAATTTCCCATTTAGCTACACAAAAGGAGTCTGCTCCTGAAACAATAATAGCTTGTTGACATCTTGCAGGGAGCCACAGTCTGTCAGGTGCGCGTGTAAATAAGGCTTCATTCTTATATTGATTTTTCCACTAGGTTTTAAATCAGAGGAAATCAAAGCGCACATTGTGGTGCGTTCGCTGCATTACCGGCAGCCTTTTCTGTTTTGTTTCCATCCATTTCATTTTAGACATTAGCCAACACCAATCCTGGCACAGATCTGCGGTTCAGGTAATGGACTCGTTGGAAAATCTGAATGAAAACCTGATGAAGGATATTAATTACACAAGTAGCCTGTTTAACATTATTAAAGAATAATAGCTACACTTCCTGAACAGTTGCTCTTAGGATTATTGGATTGGGAGCTTGTAAACCCTTCAAGAAGAAAGGGTTTGCTTTTGAATCTTCATAATTAGTTTTTTACAATTAAACAAAGCGACAACTTCTTTTTAACTGGCTGTTTTTAGATGTAATTGTTCACACCCTTGTCTGCGTACTAAGCCTTGTACCACTAGATTACACCAAGAAAATGCAGATAGAAATTCTGTATTTAAAGGCTGTAAAACGGTAGATTCAAAGTAAGCAATTTGTAATATCTGCAAGGTATTTAAAAATTAGGTCAGAGGACGTGCAAGTGGTTCAAAAGGCTATAGAAAAGAAATAATGACAGAGGTCTGTCTCCTGATTATTTTCTCAGACTTTTGTTTTCCTTAATAGTAAAAGGTGCCACTTAAACTGGTGACATTATCAACTGGGGAACCTTTATTCATTGAAATGTGCAAAAAATATAAGACTATTAAGGTGCTATAATGTTGTCTTAAAAAGGAGATATACTGTAATACCTTTTGGGTTTTAATTGAACAAATACCTCCTGAAAAACACTTGAAACATATTATTCATATTATTTGCAGATTTCCAGTAACAGACAGAGAAAATAACTTAGTGCTATTAAACCTGTAGGTGCACATTTTAAAACCTTTGCATGCAGATTAGCAGCTCAGACTGTTTCCTGCAGTTGCTCTGCTTTGTGTGTTTTTAATTGGAGTGAGTTTGACGAACATATGTTTGTATCCTACAGTCAGGTGTGATGTAATGCACGGTAACCGATAAATATGCCTCAGAAGCTGTGGATATCAATCCATTAGTCACAAGAGCAATAGCAGATGCTTCAGATAAACTGTGTCAACTTAACTTGTACTTGCTTTAAAAAAAACAAGAGGGAGCACCATACCTGAGCTATATTACCATCAGTGTATACTTAAAACTAGTATTTTCAGTCATGAAGTTTGATGCTAAAAAAAATCATTATGGCATTTTTTTCATTACTTTAGCCTTGTCTGAATTATTTGCCATGGGCTGCTGGATTTGCTGTTTCATATGTTTGTTTTTTTTCTTTGTATCATTAATGTTTACATTTGGGTGATGATAGAATGAGTGAATTTAACATAGATCTGGCTTCATACCCTATTAGTGTTGAATTCTTTGACCCACCTTCCTTTCTCCATCCTTATTGTTGACTGTGAACTTCCAACTGTTCCCAAACAGCAGATTTTAACGACATTCAGGGCATTCTGTAGCTTCTTTTTGCTATGTTTTCAAAATTACGAGGGGGGAAATTCGGGGAATTTTTGTACAGTATGCAAACGTTCTTCTCCTTGTGTGTTTATTGGCAATTTGCAAACTAACTTATTGTTGCATTTACCACCCCTAACCAGAATGGAGTTTAGAAGGTACAAAAAAGCACAGACATTCTGCACTTGTACAGGTTTAAAACAATGCTGTATTTGTTTAGCACACTTGCGTATCAAATCAAAATATGTGCATCGCTTCACCTCTACAGCATATTATATGAATGCATAGTCAAACTACAAACTAAATTTTTAGATTGTTGTTAAGTATAGTTTTCTGAAAGAAATCAGAATTGGCAAAATACATAAATCTACATCGGCCTGGAAAGTTGATTGGTACATCTCTGCTAAAATTATTAAATCTGAAAAAGTGCACTTAGGCTTTTTAAAAGGGTAGACTGCTCATTTTTGTAATGATGTTTTGTCAAAAACATATGAAGACTTAATAGTACCTTTTCAGCCTTTAAATCAGACAAAACGATTGGAGTCACAGAGGCATTGTTCAGTTGAGAAAACAGCAACAAATTATGCCACGCAAAAGTGTAGAAGTTTAATTTGAGCTATTATAGCATCTTAATGTATGACATTTCTGAGCAAGAGTTGCTTAAAACACTTTCTAAAATAGGGGAGTGGTCTGGCTCGACTCTTAGGTGGCCTTTTTCCTCTTTATCCATTAGTCTGATTTCACAGCTGATAAGGTGCTAAGTATTCATGACTATTTAACAGAACAGCACTTCAGAAATGACCATACTATCCCTTTAAGGGTTGCAAAAAGAACTAGTTGTTTGCAAGTGTAGAGATATTAACACTGAAATTTGTAAATTATCCAAAACTTTGGAATCCTGACAAAGATATAGTCTTTTAGAAAATCACAATATTAATAATAATAATAAGAAGAATTTTCTCCACTGCGTTTTTTTTCCTCAATTCAAACAAGTGAAAACCATCCTCATGTCTAAAGATTTGATGATCTAGAGTCATCTAATTTTCCCCAAACACCTCCCTTGTTTTTTAGTGTTAGCAAAATGAATCACTGTTCATGGGCTGCCTTCTTTCCCCTCTTATTGACCATATGTTACACCTCTGACTTCCCCAGCTTGCATCAGCTGCTTCAGGCTTTACTGCAGCAGGAGCGTTTGGCTCAAACCGTGAGCTCAGGAACCACTGTGGTCCCTCACTACATGTTCACATATCCTGCTTGAAGGGATTCTGAAGGTGAAAAATCCTCTAACTCAAAAGATAGCTCTGCGGCCGGTGCTTTATACAACTGTGCCTCTCCATTTTGATTCGGGCAGCTGCCGACTTACAGATCAGCCCTCCCATCTCTGCACGTTTTCTCAGCAGCTAGTGCATTTTTTTGGCCACCCCCCACCTCCATAGATTTACGCAGTGGGTGGATTAAGCCTCACAGGTGGAGGTAAAATAAAATTTTAACAGGCACATATAAGGAGACGTATCGAAATCACTTGTAGTGCATCATGCTCGCAGTGAAAGAGTTCAAAATAAAATTTAGTTCAATAAAAGAAAAGAAACTGCACTGTCCAATACTTTAACTAATATTTAATATTCAAGTTTTAGGCACCTGCTTAAAATAGTTGCTACCACATGACAAAAGTATGAGAGACTGTATGTGCTAACTGGAAAGAAAATCCATATCTGCCAGTGGATGACAGTGAATGTTTTTGACAGGAATAGATGTGAGAGTCTGAAGGTGGAGAAGCTTGACAGCTCTAAATTTCAGGTGGAGCCACAGTTTCTATACAATGCAGGGCAACATCTGCGTGGGTTTCCACATCTTTTCTCTAAAAGACACCTGTCAGTGACATCACCACGTAATGCAAACATAATTAAGTAATCAAGCCGGCACATTACATATGTAAATGACATTAATTGCACACATGGGTTTGAAATACTCATTGAAATTAGCCACGTCATTTAGGCATGGATCTCTTCCCAGCGTTAAAAATCGTTGAGCTAATTGGGTTGGCCGGTGCGAGTTGAAACAATCTGAAAGGCAATTTCACTTTCCAATTAGCTCTAAGCAAAGAGAATGAAGCCAATATAGGATGCAAATGTGTGAAGGAACAGGAAAGGGCAGAGGAACGCAATCACTTTCACACAAACAGACACAAAACTCTGACTGCAAAACATGGACCTGTGCTGTCATTACTCATCAAGCTGTTAGGAGTCAGTGTGTTAGCTTACACTGACCTGTCTCGCCATTCTGAAGCAGAACAAACCAGTTAGGAGAGTTCCTAACCAGCTGGAGAGTGCAATGAGCAAAACAAGCAGAACTGTTCAGCTGTCACAGTTTAATGCTACATCAATTAAGACACTTTTTTTCTTCTGGGAAGAAATTTACATATACAACGCAGCCATTTTTACAGACTCATAAATATAAGCACCACTTGTATGACTTCTCCATAAATTTCTTTTTTTTCTTCTTCTTCTTTTTTTACTTTTTATTGTGAGTGAAACACAAATGCGGCTCCTGGCCATCTGTAGAGGACAAATTAAAGTAGTCTGTTGATTATGCACACAGTTGGAATGGTTTTTAATTATTATTATTACATTGTGTATTGTGCACTGTATGTCCTATTAAAAACCCAATATTTATTATTTATCATTTTCTCATGAGCTGTGTTTTATTTGTTAATATTTCAGCCTACAGCATAGTCCTAAAAATGTATTGGGATAAGGGACAATAATGATTTGGGAACAAAAATGAAAGTAGCACAACAGTTTCTATAAAACAGACTGAGTAATAGCATTTTCTGGTGTTTGCTAAGGTTGATCAGCCATCTTGATTTGGGTTTGCTCCAAATGTTTACAATGTGAGTGGTTTATGAGATACATATTTTGCTAACAGACAGTTAGCACTATAAGTCCGTGTGATGCTTGTTGTGCCACTATATGGGAAGAAAATGCAACATAACATAGTATTGGTTTCTTTTTACATATAAATAACATTTGCTGCACTTCAATCACCTTCAGGCACACAACTTTGATCAAAAGATGGGGCTTTCTGTTGCCCTCCATCATTTAGCAGCGACCTATCATAACCCATGAGGGACAAAACAAACAGTGACTCAAGGGTCCTTTGTATTTGTGTGCTCAAATTTCAGCAAATCCTACATACAGCACCTTGAAATTAAGACTCTTCCCAAAGTGAAAAACATGAAAAACCTAACATTGATTGTCTCCCGTCACCTGTTACAGCAGCAGGAAAGTTGGCCCAATAATAACCTCGATTCTGTAAGAAAACTACAGATTGTGGGATATGTCTGCCCCCTTTTTTCAGCAGGTTCCACTGAGCGTTACCATGGAAACGCGGGTCTTAGTTCAGAGTTAGCCTGTGGGTCTGTGGATAAACCATTTAAATATGTCAGTCTTTATTTTAGGTAAGAGCGTCGAGCTTGGTCAGAGTGGTCTTCTGGTCAGGAAGTGAATGTTGGACTGATGAAGAAAATAACCTTAAAAAAACAACAATTGATCCTGGAAACAAGTTTTTGTTTTGATCAGTGTGAAAGTGAAGATTTACCTGCAATATTCCAGATCACAATAAACTATGTGATGCTCCACCAAAGATCACCTGATCTTCCTTTTTTCTTCACCTTTCCTGTCACATTATCCTCATTCTGACTTGCTTCCTTCCTGCAGCACTTCCTCACTTCCGCTCTCAGCGATCTCCCCAGAAGCTCAGAGAAAGACAGCTGCTTTGTCTGTTCAGTCTGTAATTACATTCCTCTGCCAGCTCTTTCACAGGCAGATTATTTAGCTGCTGTCGCTCTTATTTTATCTGCTGCCAAAGCCACTTCTTACATGTTAGCTCAGATTCAGGAGCTCAGGACAGATAAGGCACAAATCGTCATCCTAACTATGTTAAAAAGCTATGTTTAGAGGAATTTCCCTGAGCAATTCTGGGTTATTTTAAGCTCTGTTTATCATGAAAAACAATACTTGTTGGAACACAAATAATTTAAATTCAAGGAATTGTTGTCGAGAGAGAAAAGTTACTTTAATAACCTGGAATCAGCTGTTGTGGCAGATCTGCTAAGCAGAGTCCAATTTAGGTCTTTCCATTTCAATTCAAGCTCAGAAAATCACTACCCCATCACTGCTTGTCTCACTTTGGTTCCATCATCAAAGTTGTTTTCCATCATCAAAGTTTTTTTTCTCTCTCTCTTTTCTGGGGGATGCATGCTTGCACTTTGTAATTGTATCCAAACACTGGAACGGGGAATGCACAGTGGCAGATATTGTAATTTAAGTCAAGATAATCAATCCAAACACATCAGCTGAAAAACTAAAACACAGAACTGTAATGATTTCTTGTTTTTTGTGACTTGTATATTAGATAACTTTGTCTGATATAATGCACTGTACTCTATGATGGAAATAGATGGCATGATAAAGGAAAATTTGATGCGTTCAGTATCAGTTGTATTAAAGCATTTCTGACACAATAAAGATTTATTTTGTTAAAATTGTATTTTATTCAAGAACAATGCATAAAACAATGTTACATGTTAAGCAATGTAATGATTCTCTGCCAAAGACGGGAGACCAAGTCCTTGGTTAGGGTTAAACAAAGGAATTAAAACCTCTAAAACTTCCAAAACGAAAACCTACATATCTAAAGTAAAATTTAAATGTAATTTTACTGACAATAAATTAAATCATAGGTAATGTTATTTAAAAAAACAAAAACAAAACAGGTACTTGTGCTGGTGATGGCTCATAACAATCAGCTCCACAAACTCTGCATATTGGGTGCAGATATTTAGATTACATCTAATAAAAGAAGAAAATAGATTTAAATCTTTTTTTTTCCTTTTACTTTAGAATAAGTACTGTTTTCACACCTAAGTAGAATTTCCAAAGAACTCCGTTTAAAGAAACAACAAATTTTCTTAAAAAATCACAGCAAATCAGCTAATGAATGCTTGATGGAGTTTGTTTCTGGTTTTGCCCTGTGCCTCTAGGTTTTCTCCAGATGTTTCTTCTTGAAATCCGGAGGCTTGCATATTAGTTTTATTTGCCTAAAACAAGATAATAAAAATGAGCTGACCAAAAAAAAAACCCATAAGTTTAAAAAACTTGTTGCCTTCACTAAACTCTTAAAAAAAGAAAAAACAAACAAAATAAAAAAAAACAATTAAACAAGTTGACATCACATTCTTACTCATTTATGTCTACTGTTGTTATCTGTTGTAATAATTACGCATTTTTAAATGT
>JAOXNZ010000098.1:10736757-10751732 GCA_028566095.1 Kryptolebias brasiliensis | reverse complement strand
ATTTATTTTTCCCTCACATAATGAACTAACCTACCCTTATCTTAATGACTGTTGAATGCTGTTGAGGAGTCAGTTGAGACAAATTATTTTTTTGTTTGTTTTTTTGCTTTTTTACTTATTTATATATTTCTAAATTACAATTCTAAAAGTTACATTTTCTCTCATTTTTCACTAATCTGCAACATTAATAATTTTCAGCATAAAATAACTACAAAGTTACGGCTATGAAAAGCAGCAGTTAAGAACAACTATAATCCTTGAAACTACATGTTACTTGTTATAATATTAAACATTTTGAGTGTATTTTTCTAAGGGGCAGCTAACCTGGAGCTGGCCTACCCAACCTCTAAAGTTCTTCCCCTCCCCACCCCTCTTCTGTCTGTACCCCAGCAGGGCAACTGGAGGAGAATGACTGGTAAACTCCAGACCAGCAACGTGACCAACAAGAATGACCCTCGCTCCCTCAACTCCAGAGTCTTCATCGGTAACCTCAACACAGCCATCGTAAAGAAGACCGACATAGAGGTCATCTTTGCCAAATATGGCAAGATCGTTGGTTGCTCCGTGCATAAAGGGTATGCCTTCGTACAGTACATAAATGAAAGGAACGCCCGAGCAGCTGTGGCAGGAGAAAATGCTCGTATCATCGCCGGACAGCCTCTTGGTGAGTCTTTGCATTTTTAATTCTTTTGTAAACCATTTCTGCATTACACTCATCTCAGATGTCATTAAGAAACTATTGAATGGCTAATAAGATGTGGCTCATGCTTCACTTCAAGAAACTTTCAGTTCAATAGAAGATATTTCCTTCAAGCTTGATTTTTTTCGCTCGAGAACTGGATTGTCTCCTTTAGGAGGAGAAAACGCCTTGAGCATCTCTCAGACTTTGAGTTTAGAACCTCCCTTGTCTCTGTAGTCCTGAACCGCTGAAATGTCTCGGTTTGTTGTCAAGCTGTTTCGGAGAAAATTCCCTCTGAAACTGTTAAATGATCCATTAGCGCGGCGTCATTTTCACATTTACTTAACAGCATCTTGCCAGCAGCATGTCAAAGTTCTTGTAGCAAACAGTTTAGAACAGAACATGATCTGTTAAGTGCCACTGGATGTTGCTACATTATGCTGCGCAAGCATTTCTTTTCCCCTGTGCATACACTTTGCAGTGGGTTATTTAAGGGGATGTTGACTGTGAAATTGTTTCGCTCGTGGATGGAAGGCAAAATATTTGAGTCACAAGGTAACTCTCTAAATAATCTGAACTTTAAGAAAGTGTTGGAAGAATCCAGGTGCATGTTCTGTTTTCGACCTCGGAGGCGAACAGAGCCGCCATTAATGTTTAAATTTAGAGTTGGTTTTGTTTGTGAAGGCGTTTGTCGAAGACCTTATCTAACATCTTTGTGAAGCTGAAAGATGAATTGCTATAAATCCAGCAGAGCATTTTCCTAGACCCTACTGCTATGAAAACAATGTTTTTAAATGTTAGCAACTGGATAATTCCAGCTAGTCGTATTTTTCTAGGAGTTTGGTGTTTCAGCAACCTAAAACATACCAGTATTACTGAGTGTTATATTGCACAAGTAAAACCATTTATACAAACTATATGACATGATGATCTGTGATAAAAAATAGACAGAATATTACTGATTTGATGCACAAGGCCAATGGTGTCCAATTCTGGTCCTGGAGGGCCACTATCCAAGATGTTTTAGTTATTTCCTTGCTGTTCAGCAAGTCTTAAGGCTCCGCAGAAGCCTGTTAAACACTCAGTCATCTAAATAAGGTGTGTCAAAATAGAAAAACACCTAAAACCTGCAGGATAGTGGCCTTCCAGGACCAGGATTGACCACTGCACTAGGCCCATTGACTTGGGTTGGGAGATGGTAAAATGAGCTACCTTGAGGAAACACTAAGTCCAAATAGACACTAAATGTGAAGGTGTGTTTAACTACAAAATATCGTTTTAGGAGTTGATGTCTTACAGTAAATACAGTTCCACCATTTGCACTTTTAAAATGTTATTTATTTTGTTTTTACCAATATCAAAACGATATGCACTTGCTTAGGCCGGAGCCCCACACAACTTGATTCAGGGATTTATTATTTATTTATTAGAAATCCTTTTGTGTTTTGTTTTTATTGTTCCAAGGTAATAAAGGCTCTGCAGAGCTGAATATGACAATGTTTGGCCTTCCTGGGTGTAGCATATTGTCCTTGTCCTGACAGTTTAAAACTTTTTGTCTGTCTTCCTCTGGAAATGTTTTTTTTTGACAGTGAATCAGTTTGAAGGCAGGTGAGCTCCTTGTCATTTCTGAGACAATGCAAGCCCTCTCTCCTGGAAATGTGCAAAAGCAACAACTCATGGTTTCTTTAGCAGGGATGTGTTTGTGCACAAACATTTGCAGAACCACTGGATTGTTTCATTTCATCCGCTGTGTTCATTGTTACAACTCCCAGTCTAACATTTTTCAAACTCGGTGTACCACTTTGTGTATAATGGTTCACAGAGCTGCATCTGTTTGCTGATTTTGTGGCAGTTTTAATCAAAAACCCATTCATTTACAGTTTGCACAAAGATCTTGTTGCTCTGGCACTATGCAGGAAGCTAATTTACTTGTAACATGGCAACATTTTTGCTTTTCTTCTGGTATAGTCTCAGCTGTTTGCCTCTTGTGTTTTTTATTTTATTATCCTTATTATTTTCCCTCTTCTTCCAATCCTCCATAATGTGGTGTGAGCATGTTGTGCGATAGTACCTGTTCCCGTGAAACATAGTGACTATTGAGCAGTGTGCAGTCACATGGATTAAATAAATAAATGATACATATAATCAGTAACATTTTCCTTAGGAATTTTGTAATCAAGTTGTTGGAGTTACTCAATAAATCATTTCAGTTTGATCCCATCAATAGAAAAAAAGTTAATACTTTTAGTTACTTTGCTGTTGTTACAATGTTTATGTGTTCATGAAAGCCTTATAGAGCATAATGAGTGAAAGCACTGATACCTAAAAAATTATTGATATGTGCACTATTTGGCTTGCTTTGAAGATCAATTTTAGTGGAAGCAAGTAAAGTTGTGGCCAATCCCTTTAAAAAAAACTAAAATTTAGAAAAGATTGTCTGATCTTAGTTCTATCCAATTAACTTAACTTTACCTTAGTTGCCAATATTAACAATATTGTTGTGAAGTCACGTCCCGAATCACAGCGCATGCCAAAAGTTATGACACAACCAACCCCAGGAGTTGAGCAACTTTATCATGAAAATAGTCCTGCTAACAGAAAGACAGAAAAATAAATGGTAGAGAAAATATAAACCCCAAGACAGAGGCAGTAAGATGGTTGACTTCTCTGCAAATCATTTGACTTGCTTCACGTCTGATTTCTTGCTTTTATTTGAGAGAGCAAATGAAATTGAAAGTTTTTTTTTATTATTATTTCTGAACTCACTTCACACCAGTGACACGATCGCGCCCTCGCGGTATTACTCAATCTACAAGTCATATTGTGGGGGGCAGGGCTGGGGAAATACATCCTTCACTGACAATTAAAGCCACACTCAGCCTCATCCTCTCCAACTGATCCTTTTAATATTAACTCAGCAGAGAAACGAATCGGCTATATAATGATATGGGCTTGAGAAATGACCTCCACAAAGGATGTGGCTTCCTGTTCAAAAACATTTCATTAAAATGTTATTACTTGCAAGCTGATTGCATCCTAGTTTCAAAGGTAAGCAAATATAATGACTGAAGTAACAGCAGTCATTTCTATTTCTAGCCATGATTGACTGTGTTTACTGAGATTGTATTACCATTCATGTGTTTAAAAAATGTTTTTTTTTTTTTTTTTAAACACAGTGGTCACTGGAAAATAGGTCAGCTCATAAACCACAACCCCTTTGACTTCGCAGAATAACTTCAGGAGCTCAGCTACGCTGGCTGTGACTAATCTGTGCACTCAGTGACACACAAGAATATAAAAGCATTACAATGTTTCCAGCCCTGAAAATGAGACTGCGTGTAAAGTGAATTTGTTTGAGTGCATTAGGATGAAAAACGGCTGATGAACTGATTCTAAAATTTTACAATACCACAGCTGGAAGCACCTTCCTTCCCTTGCTGCTGACTGAAAAATGAATACTCCATTACTTTATCAAATATGAATAGGAGCTGATGTCGTCATATCATTACTGAATAATGTCATGTGGAATGCTATTGTGAAGATCATTTTGCATCTCTGTAGCTCAGTATTGCAAGTGTAAGAAACCTTTCCTAAAAGCATTTCACATAAGCAATAATTTTCAATGATTCAAAATGAAAGATTGTCTGCTGTCTCACTATTCAGTTCTAAAACATTCCTCACTAAACATTTTGCAGAAATCTGTGTAGGAAAAAAAATGGCAGTTCTAAATTGAAGTTTAAAAGGCTATAGATTCCTGTCAACTATAAAAGTAGAAAAAAGTAAGAAGTTAAGGAAATTACTTTCTATAAAGGTATGTTTTTGTGATAATGGTTTACCTGAAATGGTCTGGTTTTTTCTACTGTAACATCAACATATCAAAAATATCAAGACAATAAAATAAATTGTCCTAATCTGCAACTATGTGAAACTATTATGTAAATTTCACTTTATTTTGCTTTTCTAGCAAACATATACAATTAATTACTATGATATACATTGACAATAAGATAAAAGTGGAACGTTTTTTAAAGGTACAGTTTATATGATATTTTGATACTTATAAAGAAAAGTTGCTGTATTGTAACTTGATGTACATTAAGAGAAACGTTCTTGCTTAATTTGTTTTCCTTTTGCTTGTGCTAAAAACTCACTAAGGGGATTCATGGTCCAGTAGTGACTCCTATTGCCAGTGATGACCTGTAAACACATCTAAAAAATGTCAATTTTTATCCATTAAGATGTGTCTGTTGTGTCTTTATGTCATTTTTTTGCATGTCAGGTAACCTCCTACACTGCTATTAAAACAAAGAATAACATTATATATTTTTTTGTTTGTTTGTTTGTTTTTAACTTTTTATGCATTAACAGTGGCTGATACCGCTGTTAATCACTGCTCATCTCATTGATGCTAATTTTAAAATTAACAGTAGAACACTGTTTTGATGTTTTTGCACCAAATGTTTGTAATGATGCTTGCCTTTTTCTGTGATAAGATGAGCACCAATCTTTTCTTGATGCCCTCAGTTATGGATGGGGTTGCTTCTGCTATGTCCTGATGTGACTTTAGTGTGTTTGCCTGGAGATGTGAGTGATTGGCAAGTGGTGATTGAAGTCCTGATGGAAAGGGACAATAACATCCTACGTTTTTCTGAGAGAGGCCGTGTAAGAAGATAAAACGCTGCTGTGCAAACTGGGCAGAATTCAACACAGCAGAGAGGCAGCCGCGCAAACAACATCTCTGGAGAGCTTGTCTGGTTGCAATGACGCGTGATAATCTTTCTGATGTTGACTTATTTTGAGTAGCTTGACCCTCCCGAAAAAGATCCACATTCCTGTCACCTGGAAGTTTCATGGTGAAGGTCCATCCCATTACAATATTAATGACCACAGTGAAGGATAATGTGTGATGGATCACCAATCATCCTGCCTCCAAATGGCATTGGCAAGAGTTAGGCACATAAATAATAAAGTGATTTAGATGCAAAATCCATCCTAAGCGGATTACAAACGCGGTGGCACTGCAATCAATCGTCATTTTGGGCCAACAGGATGCATAGCAAGCAGCACAGGACTCAAGAGAGAAAGCTATACCGGTAAGAGGCAGGTAGAAGCTAAATCTCCAGTGAGTACCATTCAAACTGTGGCCCCAGATGTACAATATATGTAGCTGCATTTATAACTTAGTGATCTAATTTCAGTTTTAAGTGAGCTAACAGAGAATTTTGCATAAATCTAAAAACATTTCCATAATTGTATCAGAAACAGCCGACTGAAACTAACAGAAATGACATGTTTCTATCAATATTCAAGCATATTCCATTAAACAGGTCTCACCTATGGTCATTAGGTATGGATCATGACTGCAAGAACAAGATCCCAGATACAAAGGGCTAAAAATAATTGCTGGGCTGATTTTTAAAGATAGATGAGAAGGTGCGTATTGCATCCGGTAAGAGATAAGAGTAGAGCCACTGCTCCTCCCTACTGAAAGGCGTCAACTGAGGTGCTTTGGACATTTAATTATGATGCCTCCTGGATGGCTCTTCTGGAGGTCTTTATGTGCATGTCCTACTGGGAGGAGACCATGAGTCTGACCCTACAATAGCTGGAAGGATTATATATCCCTTCTGGCCTGGGAATGTCTTAGGATCCTCCAAGAGGAGCTGGAGAATGTTGCTGGGGACAGGGATGTATGAAATTCCCTCCTGGAGCTGTTACTTCTATGACCTGATCACGAATAAGCAAAAGAAAAGAAAAAAAAGATGGATGAATGACAGTTGCAAGAAGATGAAATCTTTACTTGTTAATCAGTCTCATAACCTAATTCTGTCTCATAACCTTTTTCAAATAGACCCAAAGTGCTGAATTGTAGTGCTATGAGTCAGCAGGTTTTCATGATAAGCCTCACATCATGACAAGAAATTTTTTTTTCTTTTTTTATAGACAGCGTGACATCAAAATAAAACTTTTCCAACATATAAAAAAAGTTTAAAGAAAAAAAACTCTCACCTAGGCAAATCTAAGGAAGGTGAGACTTCAAAGTAAATGCAACACTTCCATATAAAACACATGTGACTCAGTGAATGCGCTGAATATCACAGGCTTAACATTGTGTGAGTGAATAGCCTGGGGGGATTTCTTCTTTATTGTCGATCCAAACCAATCCTCCCTCGTCTTCTCCATCTGGCTGTTGTAATTCTTTCCCTTTTCACCAACAATATTCACAGGCTCGCTCTCACTTTGATATTTGTGTGGCTAATTCAAAGGATGTCTACAATAACCGCACACTCCGGTAACTTTATTTTGAGTGCCAGGTTTCGAAGGGTGAGTGAGAGCCCCGGTGGGTGTTGCAGCTAGACGGGCCAATTTCTCCTGATCTGTTGGACTGAGCCTTGGCAAAGCCAACCCCCCCTGAGGCTCTCCCTACATCTTTCATGTCCCTGTCTTTTCCTCTGAGGCTGTAGGAATATTTAGTGAGCCTGTGTGCTCATATGTGCAAAATAAAGAATTCTCGTTTGCATTTTGTTCAGTTAAAGTGTTCATTGTGAACAAGAATGTCACACATTGGTAGCAATGCCAATATGTGATCCGTTTCCTCTTTTTGCTCTCAGAGTCTTCCTTTTCCTATCTTTCCATGTCCTTGTGGGTGATTAGGATGCACCCTGGTTGTCTGTCTCCTTCCTCATTAATCACACTCTGAAAGAGAGGCCCAGACATTGAATGCACAGTTAGCCTGACCCAGTGCTCGACAAAAGCATCCATAACACCAGGTACAGAGTAGCAAACAGGCTGATTGTCAAGCCAAGTCAAAGATTCCTCTGAGCTGTAATGTTTTTGGGATATAAAATCAGGCTTCCTTTCTGGAAACAGTCCTGGTGAAACATTAAGTTTGTTATTCTGAGCTTAATAGGCTTTGATAACGCCACCCAGGAAGCTAGAAAATTACATTTTCTTCTTGTCTCTGTCTGCTCGTGTTCCTTTTGTCTCCCTTTCTCTTCTTACTGGCAAATGCTTTGGTGGGGCTTGAGCCGCGACGTGGACAAAGTGAGATGGATTACTGCGTGGAGTTTTGGCAATAGAAACTGCAGCTAATTCTCTGATTAGAAACCTGGGTTCAGAAGGCAGAGGAACACTGAGCTGAGAATCAGAGTCTGGGCTCGGGGCTCAGTGGGCCCTAGCGAGCTGTGTGGGTTAAACTGTATGTGTTCGAGAAGATGTGCCAACGTTGCTTCATCTACGTCTTCTGTCTTCACATATAATTCATTTATTGTAAGTTGGGCTGCACTGTATTAGATGCAATGGTATTGTTGAATATTGCTATGATGATATAAGCTGTGATAAACCCACATTTTTGTCCTCCCTTTCTCTTCTGTCATCAGGCTTTAGCATCTCAGTCCCTATCATCTGAAGCCTGGGACACATAATGGGACACTTAACTTTCAGCCTTTGTCTATTGCATTTTTACCAAAGTCTGAGGTACAGATAAGTCTGCTAATGTGTGTCACTTCTCCTCAACACCACGCAGAGTAAGTGTCGCTGCTGCCCCTGATCAGACAGCTGCTTAAAAGAAAGAAGACTAGGAAGTGAACCACAGCCAGTATAATTCCACCTTAGCTTGTAAATCAGTGCAGATTTGAGTGTCTTGCTGCGTAATTTACAAATATTTAGTATTGTTTTACTGCATTTTGGTTATTCTGCATCAGTTCATGGTTGTTCTTCTTGTGTGGTCATTTTGATTATTTTTTTGCTCGTTTTGCAACTATTCATATTTGATATGTAGTTGGGTTAGCATCTCAGCTTGTTTTGTGCCATTTTTTTGTTTTACAAAGCTTTGCAATTAGTGCCAGTTTTAAAACAGTGGTTTTGCATCTCTGCTTTGTGTCTACTGATATTTCATTGGTTTTACATCATTGTACATGTGTTTAATTCTCAGCTTTATGTCTTTATTTGTTTCCTTTTGTCCATCCTTTTGTATTCCCAATATACATTTTGGATGAGACCACTTGCATCTTGAATGATAAGAGTGGCAGACCATTGAGACTGAAGATTGTTCTAAAATCTTCCCATCTTTAACATAATAAAGTTTAAAAAAATCCAATATTCCTTCCACAGCTACCAGATACTCTATTGGTTTGTCCAGTAGATTGTATAATTTATAAAAGGAAACAAAAAAGGTTACAGAAAATGGTAACCTTTTTTACAGAATACAAATCATACAAACTGGTGAATGTGTGTTTACAAATGGCACTCCTACACAGTAATTATTTCAATTTGTGTGTGTTTTGTGTATGCTAAATAGCACCAGCTCATTATTCAAACTCTTTCTTAAATGTAGGCTGGTAAAAAGGTAAGCATATGACCTAAATGCTTAAGTGTTTTTGTTTTATTTTAACATCATTTAAAAAATAACCACAAAACAAGTAAAAATTACTATTTCTTGTGTTTTAAACAAAGTTTTAGCAAAAATAAAGCATGATTTTCATAATGAATGGTCTCAGTGTTTAGTGTACTTGCAATTTTTGCCATATTGATTTTTTTTTAAGTAAAAAGAAAAATAACCTAGAAGCCAAGTGGGATATAAGGAGAGAAACTGCAGTGACCGCTGTCTCGAGCTTATCTCATGTATAACATTATGTCGCAAGGAGATGCATCACTTTTCATTCCTGTCTTCATATCTTCCAGCTGACCAGTCAGCCACCTCAGATTCTAGTTCCTTGCTTTAACTGACTGAGTTTTCTGTCTGATAGCTGTTACTAAATAGACCTATGGGGGCCCGCTCTGAGATGAGTGGCGCGGACACCCAGAAACAGGATTAACCTCGAGCCTAACAAGCATCCTGGATGCGTTCATTAATATTACATCTGTCTACAGAGCAAAAAGAGAAGGAGTACAACAAACGGGGAGCGGCATTGAACCGATGAGGGAGCTTGGAGTCGTATAATTTTTCTCTGTGCATAATCAAAGACGCTGGTGCACTTTTGAGAGTTCAGGTTCACATGTAGGGCATACCGATGAAGACAGAATGAGCTCAGATGAATAAGTCAGGCTCATTGAGCTGGACCTCTAAACAATCTAAGCAAGCCTGAGCACATATCTTGGTCATGACTGGATAAATTAAGTGAAACAAGCACATTAACATAAGAGGCATGGCTTCACTCTGACTTTATCTGTGAGTCTTGGTTATGCGTATTGAAAGTAATGAGGATTTTTTTATGTTGCGTTAGAGCCCTGCTTGTGCTTGCTGCCAGATAATACTTGAAGAAGAAAGCTGCATGTTTGTGCCAGGTGCCTCTATGATACGATGAAGACCTCTGGGGTGCAACCTTTACTCAAAGCAGCCGCACAACAGACCTGAAACAGACCCCCAAATGAAAACTCTGCCCTTTAACACTTCATGCTAATCAAACCAGTTTGTCACGTCTGTTTCCTAACTCATGCCACACTTGTTAATGCACACCTCAAGTCTAAAGAGAAATCCGAATGATAAAAAAGAGAGATGGGGGTGGGGGGGGTGGCATGTGAGTAATGGTTAGTGACTTTTCATTACACATGCAGAGATAATTACTGCGCCCCCTGGAGCATTTCTCGGGACCCTGCACAGAGGGGTCTGCATCGTCACCCGCTCTGACCCCTTCTCCTTATTGTGCATGGCTTAAGAATCACTCTTGCAGACTCACTTTGGACGTCTCCCACTAAATCAAGATGGACAGCACACAAAATAAATGTAAAAAACACCCCGCAACCTCGCCCAGAGCAGTATTTTGCCTTTTTCCACGTGTTTAACATTTTCTTGTTTGGTTCATCACTGCCCCTTCTCAGCCCTCCTCGTTCCCTCTTCTTAATTACTCTGCAGAAATGAGTGTTCTGACTCGTGGCATCCAGTTGAAGATTTCCTGCCGCTGGAGCTCAGGATCCCGCCTTGAGCTCCACTTTTTGGTAAAGGTCATACTAAGCGTGGTGACTGTAAAATTTATTGCAGTATGTAGAACCTCGCTTCGACCAAGCTGTCATGGTTTATAGTCATACCAAGGTACAAGAGCAATGTTTGGAGCAGTGGAGCATGAAGAAACGTCCACTTCTTAGAGCACAAGCATGTGCTATTTAAAGAAGTGGAGGGGGCAGCTTGAAGAATTGTTCTGCAACTGAAAGGACAAAGATTTTCTTCCTATGAATTAAAGGCCTAGCATACCTTGAAGGAATGCATATTGATCCCTGCCTTCCATGCCAGAGTTTTAGACTAAGATCATATTATGATAAGAAATGACTGTTATAGCTATTTTGCTCAAACCTCGACATTAACATTATGTTCAGTCTTCTGCCATGTGATGTCTTGTATGATCTGTTAACACCTGGAGCATGTCTTGTGAATGACTGTCAGCTACTACCACACCAAATTATGGCTCAATATATGTCAAATTCTCTGAGGTATAGATGCTTTTGTGTTGGCTAAGGTTGATTAGCTGTAGCAGCTATCTTGAATTGGGTTGGCTCCAAAAGCTAATCAGTTGTAGATGTACAGCCAATAATGACTTTCTACAAGTTTCATTGTAATGCATCTAGTGGTTTATGAGATATTTTGCTAACAGACAAACAAGAAGGACTCCAACAGTTAATGTCAAGATTTTAAGCAAAGATGCTGTGCAATGTGTTGTGCTCAAAGTATGTGTTTGGGATGATGCTCAGCAACTAACATAGCACATTTTAGCTCAATATCTGTCATATTGGCTAAGGTATGGTCATGTTTGTGTTCTTCAAGGTTAGTCAGCTGTTGCAGCCATCTTGAATTGGGTTGACGCCAAAAGTTAAGTAGATATAGATGACGACCTAGTGAATCATTTCTGAAAGTTTCATTAAACTCTGTTCAGTGGTTCATGAGATATTCCACTAATGGTACAGACAAACAAACACAGACATGGGCAAAAACATTATTATTAACAATAAGACATTTTTCTAACTTAGTACACACTGGTTTCGAGAGTTTGCTTTTAAAATGTGATTTATCCCAATGCTTAAAAGTAAATGAAGACCAATTGATCAGCTGGTTGATAATTTAGGCCGATATTTTACCTTTTTTTTTTTTAAATAATCTGCATCGTACTCATCCAAACATGCAAAGCTGTTAGACTTTATTACTGCTACCTTTTCTGCAGAAGTGGCATACTCTAAAAACAGCTGACCCCATCTACCTGGGAAAATGATCAGGTTTATTCTTATCTTTCAGAGCCTCAGATGTTCAAATAGTTTGATAAAAATGCTACTTTTAAAGATAAAATATGGATAACTTCCTGCCTGGAAATGCCTTCAATCTGCTGCAAGTTAGGGAAGAATGTGTACTGATCCGGATTGATCCCAAAGGCTAAATCACAGCCAAAAACTTGTATTTTGTTTGTTTGTTTTAAGCATTTAGTGGGTTGTAACCTGTATGAATATTAAGTTGTTATAATCAATAGATATTTATTGGCACTAGAACCCTAATTGGTCGACCTCTACTTAAAGATATTTTCTCTTCTCATTTATCAGTGTCTCCTCCCCTGTGACTGTAAAGATTTAATTAGGGACATTGTCGGAGAGGGATAATGTCCTCCACCTAAATTGACCTTTTTGTAAAAAGTGTCCAGAATATTTTGCGCAATTACAGCAGATTCGATTAAGACGCTGAGCTCCCGGCTGGCTCGGCGACACTCGCTATAGATAAGAGTGCAGTTAGACCCAAAGAGATCCTTATTAATAAGTGCTCACACTGTACCGAGCTGGGAGAAGGAGTGTAACACACAGATGTTCGCTTTGTGTCTCCAAGGAAAAAAAAAAAAAAAGAAGACAAACAGCAGCTTCATGCATGCAGCTGGAGCGGAGCTGTTTTTAAAAGATAGCAGCTGGTTTGAAGAACAATCCTGACCTTGACGACTCCTTGTGGCTTTATTTATACATCCTTATAGTCTGTAACCAAGGTGCATCAGGAAGAATTATTACATCTGCATAATAAACCTCATAAAAAACTGATTTAAACAAAATAGATACCTAAACTCAGGAATCTTGGATTTACTCAATAAGTAGTGTTTAGCATACACTTTGCAAAGAAGCCCTATAAATAGGACCTAGCTGATGTGTTCCAGGACTTAAAGTGTGCCACCGTTTCCTCAGTAGCCCACCTGTGTGACAGAACTATTAATGAGCTGTGTCTGTATTTATGCACCTCGTCTAACTGAGGAAGATGGGCTGCCTTTGTCCTGTCAAATGAAATTTGAGCCCTGGCCAAGACGAGCGCTTGTTATTATAAAAAGACAAATTCATCAAGTATTAATTTGGTTTGAAGTGATGGGTCGAGGCAGCCTCGCTCTCCTCTCCACACATGAGATACATGAGACTCGTGGAATCTGGAGCGGCTGTTGTCTGTAAGGCCAGGTTTTG
Source organism: Kryptolebias brasiliensis (assembly GCA_028566095.1). Classification (NCBI taxonomy): domain Eukaryota; kingdom Metazoa; phylum Chordata; class Actinopteri; order Cyprinodontiformes; family Rivulidae; genus Kryptolebias; species Kryptolebias brasiliensis. The sequence continues at coordinate 10,738,645 of JAOXNZ010000098.1, read as the reverse complement.
GACTTTGTGGTTACTGAGCGCCACACTGTGGTAGTCAGCGGTTATTACCAGATAAGACTCATGAAGCTGTATCAGGATATAATCATGTGATGCATTTAAGACTTTGGCTGTTTTTTTCTGTACAAGTGAATTCATTAAACTTGATCTGATTTGAAATGACTTGGAATTGGTGTCCCTTTTATGAGTAAAAAGTTCAAAATCAAATAGAAATGTATAGAAAATGCCTTTTTATGTGTGTGTTAAAGACAGCAGTAATATTAGTGTCATTAATCAGTTATTGATGACAATAATAATGACAGCAATCAGTCTAACATACTAAGGGTTAATTACAGCAAAATCTTAAGACCCACTGATTGACATTGTAAAACAATGCATTCATTTTTAATCACTAGCGTAAAGGTTTTAAGTATAAACTTTTACTTTTTTCTGAAAAATCTTTTGCCTACTGTTTTCTTAATATGTTACAATAACAGCTACAGTGAGTGATCTTATGAACTAAAACTCTGAGGAGGGGCGTTTTGCTTGAAGTTTCATCAATAAATCCTATGTTTTTGTTGTTTGCTTCATTTCCACATATGGGTGCCTCCTGACTAAAATATGCTCAAACCGCATATTTATTTACTTAAAATAGCATTTTTGTTTGAAACTAACCAGCAGTTCCAAATATGGAGTTGAAACACATGGCAACAAAAAATAAGCAATGTAGCAAAAACAGTAAGTGAGACAGGAAGAACATGACTTTATGAATTTAATATTTAAAATAAATCTTGAGGTGGGACTTGCTTTCTATACCAGAGCCTGACAGCAGAAAATATTTGCTGAGAGACAATGAGGCAAAAGTTTAATGTTAACAGTTTATAAAGAATGCATATTTTGAGCACCAGGATACCAGGATGGGGTCCAATATATATATTTGGTGTAAACCATTCTAGGAACTCAGATATTAATATTAATATATGTTTTTTGTGTTTATTTGGGTTTCACACACTGTCGTTTGATGTTAGATTAGCTGATACAATATTCTGGTTTGGTTTAGACATAAAAGCCAGTTAGTTAAGTTTAGGAAGTAAAATTGTTTAAGTTTAGGGAATGAAATTAATTGGATAGGTTAGGAAGAAAATCTAATTTGTTAGGTTTAGGAACCAAAACTGGTGGTTATGTTTAGGAATAAAAATATTTGGTTATGTTAGGAAAAAAATGATTAGGTTTATGAAAAGAAATGGGTTAGGTTTAAGAATTAATAACTAATTAGTTAAGTTTAAAAGCCAAAACTGATTGGTTGGGTTAGGAATAAAAACCAGCTTAAACTAATTGGTTCTGTTTATGGAAACAAATTTGATTTGGTTTCAGAAAAGATTGTTGTTAGGCTTAGAATCCACCACAGAATGACATTATTCCAATGTGAATATTGAATCATGCAGAAATGTATCCTCTCACAATATATTGTCAAAGTTTGATGCATGTTTTTTCTTCATAACTGCAGTTTATGATGCCGGCGGTGTGACATTGGGCTGAATGTTTGAGTGGAATGACATGTCACTGTACACTACTTAGCCTTTAAAAAGTATCACGAAATTTAGAAGAAAAAAAAATCACCTGACCTGAATCAAGCAGAAAGTACTTTGGACAGTTTAAAGCCAAAGCAGAGCTGTTTCATATCTGTTATCCATCATTTAACATTCCCATGTTCAAGAGGAATGAGTTTGACATTAAAAGCAAACAAAGTATTTTAAAAAAATAGAATATTGGAATCCTAGTAACACTAGGTGTGCTAATTTTGAATGTACTGATTAGTTTAGGGGTGGCACAGTGGCGTAGTGGTTAGAGCTGTCGCCTCCCAGCAAGAAGGTTGTAGGTTCGAAACCCGGCCTGGGGCCTTTCTGGGTGG
>JAOXNZ010000098.1:10718271-10736657 GCA_028566095.1 Kryptolebias brasiliensis | reverse complement strand
GCACAGTGACTGCTGGAGATAGGCACCGGCTGCCTGCGACCCGGAATGGAGAAGCGGCTAAAGAAAATGGATGGATGATTAGTTTAGATCTTAAAGTAACTAAGAGCGCTTCCAAAGTTGTAACCATTTTATTTTACCAATTAGGACAATTTATTTGATGTAGATAAACTCCACATTATAGAAGTCTTTACTAAAAGTCAGGTTGATCTTCCACTGATAATCCTTTGATCACTGATTGCTTTTTTTTCATTGTTTTCTCAGTCAAAGAATTTTCGGCCTTGTTAATCTCAGATACAACAAGTAAAATAAGGAATGAAGTCAGTCCATCAGCCTTGCTTTCTCTCTTTTTCTGGCTTTGTGGTTCAAATCATTCAGTGATTCGGCCTCTTGTTGCTCCATTACAGCTAGGAGACAGAATTCTGCATGTATTGGATTTTTCTAACCCTGTCCACCCTTTGTGGTTGGTATTATCTCTGTTGAGTGGATGACCGACCGCTGCACTGACAGCGTCAGAACTGAATTAGATTTGGCAGGCTTTAATGCTCGCATGAATACCAATTGCAACTAGTTCAACATTTGAATACTTCTTAATGTGATTCTTTGCACTCCACTGACCCTGACAGATGGTAAGAGAGAGAGAAAGGGGGGGGGGGCAGAAAAAGAGACAAAACTTATTAAGTGAGAAAAGGGAGGAAAAGGAATGGAAAGGGATAAGGATGAGGCAGATTTTAGCCTAAATGCAAACCAAATTGGATTTTATTGAAGAGAGTGTTGCATAGATTAATATAACTCATCATGTGAGAGGTAGAAGTTCATTACCTCTGTAGGTATAAAGCTCAAATTTACAGCAGATGATGTTTACAATAAAAACTCAGAAGCTGGTATTTGGTAATTTCCTGGTAATTCAGTGACACCCTAATTGAACGGTTCATGTGGGGCCAAGAACAAGTGAACCGCAGCCATCTTTAAACAGTTTCAATATTAAAACTTTCATGCTTTTTAATAAACCTTTACACTGTAGTCAGCTTTGCATTACATAATAGTTTACTTAGAATTCTGTAGATGTTTGCACGAGCAAAGAGTGCCCGCAGCAGCTTTAGCACTTCTAGTACAGCCCGGGGCACCTCCTCTTGAATATCATAATATTTCTGCCAAAATAACTATGTCATTCAAAGCTGTTGGCAGTGTAAATGTTCACAAAATAGCATTTGCATGAATCTCTATGACATTTTTGAGATTGGGGTTGTTTAACGACAGCAGCGATCCACTTTAATCTTTGCCCCTCTTGGACTAGACGTTTCATCAGTCTGTTCAGAATTAAACTCTGTTTTCCAAACTGAGGTTGTTCAAAGAGCTATCTAAGATATTTTTGTGCACGACCTTCACAGAACCTCACTTCAAATGATCTGAACTATGTCTGTTAGATCTCATAGGAACCTAAAGTGACTTCTAAACAACAAAAGGCCAGTCACATTTATGATTTTTACGTGTTTAACATTAGGAAAAGTGGGTCAAGTTGAGCCAGTTGGTAGATTGTCTGTTATTGTTTGTTCCAGCACCAGTTCAGGCACTTTTTGGATGTGGGTGTTGTTGTCCTTTGGTTTTATTTGAAATGTAACCTCTGACAGTTAAGAGAACGAGCAGATTTGAAGGTGGAGGCTCCAGGATGTTGCAGTTTAATTGACACATTCAGGCCAGCGTCCCAGTCTGGATTACGCCACAGCTAGATGCTGTCAGTCGAATTGGAACACTATTGCTAAACCATTCAGACATTTGTATATATTATTACAAAACTGCACCGATGCATATAAAATCACCTGCTCTGCTTTCATCAGGGCTGTTTCATTACCAGCTTTGAGTTGTCTATGTAATATTAAGTAGCCTAAAGAAAAAAACAACAAAGGCAGTAATGAAACATCATGCTGTATTTACTCCTTTTTTCTTCCTGAGTAAATTTTAATGCTCCTTTTAATTTGTTAGTGGAAAACAAAGCTGTAGGTGTAATGCCACATTCTCACCACTAGAGAGTGCACTCTTTCTTTCCAGGTTTTGGAAGCAACCAACAACTAAGAGGAATGCTCTCTTTCAAATTGTGTGTTGACTTTCCTATAGATTTTTTTTTTGTTTGTATGTTTTGGTTTGTTTTTTTAGGTGGCTTCTTAACAGTATCTGTGTAAGATACAGTGCTTGTTTGGTCCTTGTGACGCTGTACATTCCCAGCATCAGTACTTTCAAGTATAAAATCTCATGTCACCACAGTAGTGCTTTGAGTAAAAGAGGCTCATCTGAATGCAAAAACCGTGTAAACAAGCCAAAATGTAGCAGTATAGAGCATGGCAGTATCAGGCAGTGTTTTGTATTTCGTGACATCTTGAGGTAAAAGTCTGGCTGCAGCTGGACTGCCTCTGAGCAAATGCAGGGTCTGTAAGCACGACGAGAGCAAACACTGACAATTTGCTGTCGGCCGCAGCAGTTGATATGTCTGTAATTACTCGGTGCCAGTAGCAGTGGCTGTCAGATGAGCTAAGAAGGGCTGTGAGTCACAGGCCGATGTGATGTGATGGCTTCAGCAGCTCATATCTATCATGTAGAAAATCTTCCCCCTGGGCATCGTCTGCTTCCTTCCATCTCCGCCAGGAATGAAGCTCATTTTTTTCAAAAAGGCTGAGTGGCTGAGATGTTTGAGAATACAAAGGACTTTACGTTGGACGCATGTTTGCTGGTAGTCTGCAGAGGGTTTTGTATTTACTAAAGGGTAATGACGGGCTAAAGGAGATCTGCAGAATTTCATGTTTTTGTTATAGTAGTTCTAAACACTCTCAGAAAGTGATCTAATCTTTGGATGCAGATCTACAACTAAATAAGTTTTAGAGTCAACCCAATGGTAGCTGCCACAGCTAACCAACCCTGACCATAAGAAAAATGACTATAAATCAGTCAGTTTTACAGATATTGAGCTGAAATTTGATGCGGTAGTAGCTGAGAGTCATTCACAACACATACTCAGAGCGCTAACACATCTTGTGAGAAGATTGTATGAAATCATCTCATCTGTGGCACAAAATGCAGTGACCTAATACTGTAGCTTTATCTGGACCAATGGGAACTGCTGTTATCTAATATCAGCAGTTAGATTTAGCAATATTTTGGCCCTTTTAGGAAGATTGCATGCAAATGTTCCGACAGACTTGTATTAATCTATCATGAACAGCAGATGTCCTCACAACACTTTGGAAAGCAGATGTCTTCCAAACATATTTATATGTTTGTATATATTCATTGCAGGCTAACATAAGAAGTTTAAAACATGTTCTCATATTCATCTGTTATTATAAACAAAAACTGCCAGGTGCTGTCAGGAAAAAGTTTGACAGAACAAAAGAGAGCCATGTTTACCTGAAATTACTTTGACCTTTAGGCCAATCGCATGGACCTGCAGTCATATTCTCTCCAGTGATTAATCGAATTTGGTCATTTTTCACAGGGTCCGCTCCGTGGGAGCTGAAAATTTACAAAGACGTTTTCTTTTTAAAATTCTGCAGCATGTGAGCGCAAAAGCAGTTTAAAAGGAGAGCAGTATTGATCGAAACCCTGCTACTTCCAAGTGCTTGGCTTTCGGAGTTGTTTACTTCCACCTTTTTAAAAAAAATAAAATATTTGCTATTCAGTCCACACCGCTTTAATGCAGTAGACAAAATTCATTCTGCTTCTTTGTATTTGTCTCCTTAGCAACACTATTCACCTTTGCAAGTAAAATGAGATACACTTTTTTTGGTGATGTGCCCAGAAACCGAAACAAGTATTATTTTCATCCCAGTGACATTGTTTGAGTAAGATAATAATCAGACTCTGGGTTACTGCAAACAGTAGCTGAAATGGTTTATCTTGAGCATAAATCACTGCTGGAGGAGCAGCAGAAACATACAGGTCTCCTGGGTGTGGCCCACTTTAAATATTGTAAAGTGTTTGAACAATAAATAAAGGTTTATTAAACCACTCCCAGCAGAAAGTAAAAAAAAAGGTTATCCTGAAATACCAAGACTACAAACTACTATGAAACGTTGTTACAGAAATAGTTTCTCAGAAGACAAATCAGTTTCTGTCCTTCTTCACTGCTGTAAATATGTCTCAGAAACTGTAAATGCATAGCTGTAAAAATGGTCAAAATGTTTTCAAAGGTTTGTTTAATGTCCAAATATCTGAAAAAAAATAAATATATAAACAATTTACTCTTGGGTGTAGTTTTGATTTACCATTTAGACACTGTTTAGAGGGTGCATGAGTTATTTCCTGTATGTGTCTGGTAGGCTTTACAACTGTCTTGTGTCTTTAGAAGACTGCAAATTTTGCAGTCCTCACATTGAAAATTATATAAACATGAGCTTTCTAAGCTATCTTTAATACTACTAATGAGTGCTAAAATGTGGCTATAAACACAATCTAAAGAATGTAAATTCCCTCCACAAAATGCAAAATCAATACAGTTTTAGCACTAGTTACTATGGTGGTATTGGTTAATTTTACACCTGAGCAGAGTTCAGGGAATTTTTCTAAAATAATTCCAGGTATTACCACTTAAAGATAACAAGTAAAATGTTAAGCCTCTCAGCAGCCCTCCACAAAACATTCACAACACCTAAACTTCATCCACATTGGAAACCATTTTGTGTACTAATTCACCATTAGCATAGACTGGGATGTACCATCTTCAGTTTCAATGCATAAGCTTATTAACACAGATTGCAAACATATACTTACTAATCATTAGTATTAATATCACTGAAATGCACAGACTGTATACAGTACATATAGTTTATGAGGTAACATGCTAGGATTATATAGCAAACACTGTAGCTTGCAAAGCATGTGTATGAAAATGTTTAAAAGTGAATTTAAAAATAGTAAATTAAAAAAATATGACAAATAATTTTCAAACAGGATGATATGGGTTCTCTCAGTTTAGGAAACTGTGTTCAGAAACTTCCTAACCAAACATAATTTTGCTCATGAACAAGCAATAGTAATAATAGTAATAATCGTTGTTTGGGTTAAGTCAGGTTGAATAGTTGTATAAATTCTTGCTTCCAGGATCTAAAACTTCTTAATAAATTGTTGTAAAGTCACAAACGTCACCTCCGTATGATGGCAGAAAAGTAGACAATATGCTGCAGCCTAATTTAAATTTTAAAAAGTCTTACTCGGTGCTGGATGATTCTTTAAGAACTGCCAACCAAGCAAGCAGAAGATAAAAGATTTTTTTTCTTTTTTTTTTTTAATGACATAAACAGGAAACAAAAATCTCTCATTGATAAATGCCCTACGTGATTTTGGTTACTCCACAAACAACATTATTGATATCACTAAACATTAGTCCTGATGAACACTGCAATTTGTAAACAGCCCTCCTTCACATATGGTGTTGTGTTGACTTCTATCTCCCTGTTTAGTTCGACCCCCCAGCTCCACACTGAAAACCCAGCTCATCACAACACAACATGCGCTCTGTTTCATTTGCCTCAGAAGTCAAAACTCCCGTCTGGGAATGGCAACAACCTAACCACGTTCCAAACCTAAGTTGGTGCATTTCTCTGCTTTTTTTGCAGTCAAACTGTAGCATCATGTTCACTAACGGAATACATGTGCAGCTGATGAGATATGAACCGTCAAACGTACACTTACTTGGTTTATTACTGCAGGTATTAACACATATGATGTGAATGGCAGCCGTGTTGAATTTGAGGGCAAGGTTGGTGAGAAACATCCAACTTTCCAAATTGGATTCCTGACCTCAGCAGGCGCTCCAGCTGATTTATTTAACCTAGTGTTTGGAAATTCCAACTTGATGACAACTATAGCCCAGCATTAGACGCGCCACTATTATTGCAAATCTGTGCATCTTGTTTTCTAAATTGAGGACATTCACAACACACACAACCTTCATTTATTTATTTATTTTTTTTACACCTGGCTCGTGTCAGGTTCCACACAAACACGGCGTTCAGCTTCTTTTCCTGGCACTCCCTGGGCTCCGTAGCTCTTGCCTGTTTCCTGCTCGTTCCCTTCCAACCCGTCGGGTTTGTGAATGGCTCAGCCCTGCTCGCTGTGTGGATGAGACGCACCACCTCTCCCGTTTCCAGGCATGGTACGGTCCTCGCTTCAAGAAGTGCCCCCCAGTTGTCCGTCTGAGAGGCTGAACTAGAGCGTCCCTGCCGGTCTCTTCTCTCTCAGTCCCTTCAGTGGCCGACGAAGAGCGCAAAGCTGGACCGCTACGTAATGACCATGTACAAGGGGAAGCGCCGCAACCATCGCTGTAAGTTCGCTCCGCGTCCTAAACGGACATTTTTCTGTGTGCCGCTGGACAGGCAAGTTGGAAAGACTGAGCCGCAGTTACCAAGTACGAGGTTCTGGGAGCAGAAAGATGTCTTTTCTAAAATCTTCAGCGTGCGGCTTGAAAGCTTTTATTTTTGTAATCATGTTTGTAATTTAAAAAAATAATAATAATGTGTGTTCACAAACTGCAATGACGCATGACTTCCTTTGGTATCCATGAGGTGAAAAAAGGGAAATATTTGGCTATTATGTAGCCTGTATATTGTAATTTGGTGCAAATGGGTATTTTCTTTGAGCAAACAATTACCTGATTAATACCAATTACCTCGTTATTTGTTAAATCCAACAAAGGTTAAAAACAAAAACAACTGGACTTCAATTTTGTAATCTACTCCAGCGTAACTCGTTAATTGTTACTTTTCTTAACTGTACAGAAAATTTTGGGGGTTATGAAGTATGTTCCTATAAAAAGAAGAGGGAATTGTTATAACAAATTGTGCTTTTTTGTGTTTAGACCAAACTAGATTAGACAATATACAAGAGATTAATATTCTTTTACTTCAGAGAATGGGGGGAAAGGGTGTTAAATGAATGCTTTGCTGTGTGTGAAATGTGATGTTTCTTTAAAATGGGCGCTCTTTAGTTTGTTTCCTCTATTAAAGCAACTATAATGGATCAATTTATATCTAGCAGTGCATTTACAGAAAAAAAAAATACAATACCTTTCTGGGTTTGAAGCTCATGCAAATCTGGACAGAGTCAAGAGACAGAGCTGCCAAGGAAGTGTCTTCAACCAGGGGGTTAAAAAGGCAGCGAGTCTGTGCGTGGGCTCAAATTGGTGGCGAGTTTGTTTACAGGGTTATTCGTTCCTTCTTCTGGCAGCCATTAGGCCAAAGTGACTTCAAGAGATTAACTCCTGCGGAGCAAAGGAGGACTTATGTATCCACTGTATGCTGCTGTAGGTGTTGGGTTTGATCTTTGCAAATCATAGGCAAAAAGATAAGAGGGTTCCAAAGATAAGAACCCCACAGATAAAGTGACTCCGACATTAGAAGATGCAGATCGTCCCATACCTCTGAGTCCATCAGGTGCTTTTTTTTGCAGAAACGGGGGAAGTTCCAAAATTGCAGATTCACAAACTCATGTGGTTGAAGGGTGAGCAATGTCAGGCTGGGCGAGATGATGAAAAAAAATCCAAAGATATTGATGGAAGTGATGAATGAAAATGTGTTCTTGGAAAGCTTTTTTTTTGGGGTGGGGGGCAGATCTGTGAAGGACTATTGAAAAGTCAGCTTGAGACTATTAATTATTTTGTGGCATCGGTAGAAGTTGATTTGAACTGTGCTTTTCAATAGCTGAGCAAGGTAAAAGCTTTATGGCAACTGTGTGTTAGTCAAATAAATGAAATCCAATTGAACAATGCGCTTCTACCCCCTTTTTTAATCTAGAAATAAACTTGTGCATTTAGGGCATTGCCTATTGTGATCAATTTAATTAGGAGAAGGAAACCACTCGGCTTAAAGGAGAGGAGTGGGTGAGCTTAAGTGTTTGGGATGGCATGAATAAGTATGCAGCTTAGGAGTCACTGGAAATTATTTGTGCACCACGTCTGCACAGAGATTTGTTTTCTATGTATGTGTCAAAATGATGTTTGTTTGTGTGCTGTGTATAAAGTAGAGCTACAGCTACGAAGTGGAATATTACTCAAGCATTATGCTGATTAATCAGTTGATTATTTGAGTATTCAGATGCTCAAGTACGAGCAGCGTTGAAGGTTTTCCCGGCGAAAATCTCAAAGATTCACCAGCTGTGCCACCATTTTATTTCTTTCTTTATTTTTGCCTTGTTTGGAGCAGATAAATACATCCCACTGCACTCTGTGCTGAAAATGTATCTGCATCTATCTGTCAGAGGAGACGTAATGTGACTCCCCTGTCGATGATGAAATATTGTGACAGAGTTGTCACAAGATGATGCTCCTGAAGAGCCTTCATCTCTCCTCCCAACAGCATCATTAAGGCTGTTTGGACTTGTGCCATGTGAAGCACTAATGAGTAAGACAAAAAAGACAAGCGTTCGGTGAGCCAAACACGCTGATCTGTATAAATATGACACGCTGAAGCTGATTTTTTACAACATGACCTTGTTAAAAGTCTGATGCAGTCAGCAGATGACTGCCGCCTGTATTAACCAGTCTGACAAAATCTGAAACGAATGTGTGAAGAGTCTTGAAATAACTGTAGAATTGGTGACATTTAAATATGTCTTTCTTTCTGTCTTTGACACCATTTTACATACATCCCAATGGACCTGGATGAGAAGAATAATTTGAAAAGCGAGGAAAAAAAAAAGAGAAGAAGTCGCAGGATTTATGCTAAATCAGTAATTCTCTATTTCCTGGTTAAAATAAAATGTAAACGCGAAAGTGGGAATTTAAAAGCTGTCTTCAGAAGAACACAAGGATTCCGTTCTTGGTTTACCACTCAGGATAAAAGAGCTTGGTTGGACTAACTGCTGGGTGTTTGTTTTCATGCCTCGCTCCCCATCACTAAGCTCCCTCACCATGCTTCGTTCATCTGTCCAACAGCCGCTTTTAGAAGTGCATCATTGTTCACTTACATAAGACAGCTCACTGGGTTTACAAGTCACACAGAGGGATGCAATCTCAAACCAATGCCATGGCTTTATCTGTTCTGCCAGGGCCTGAAGGGGCCTGAGGATTATGAGCTGAATCCCCCCAGACTCTGGCCCATGCAGCTGCAGAGATAGGCACTGAGGCAGGGCAGAGAACTGAAAGTCAAAGTTGTGTTTGAAGAGGAAAAGGTGTTTTCATTTGTAATGGGGTGTTCACAGAGATGTTGTAGTCACGTATTGTGGTATAAAACTGGTGTATTGTGAACGCTGTTCTGTAACGGCGTGGGTCAGTTTCAAGGTGTACCATGGTTTTAACAAGTCACAGTGACAAAACCTTTCTAATTTTCTGTCATGGTGTCTCTACGGTTTAACTGTCTTTAAGCAAGAAACAGTGCAGGTTTTATTTATTTTTTGTTTTTGTGAGCACAGAGCTGCGCTCCACTCCTCCTCCACCTGTTGCTGCAAGCTGTCAGCCAGTTCTCGTTAACTCCCTGAACATTTCCCTTCATTAAAAAAGACAAAGTCAATTGTTTCCAGTAGCAAATAACAAAGACAGACATGGCTTGTCTACCAGAGGAGAGCTGTTTAGTTTGGATTCTCACAAACTGAGAGTTAGCATGCAAACTAAACAGCCTGCTCTTGGCTCACTATAACTCAGCTAATTAACTAGGTAGCATCAGCTTGTCAGTCTTACTGTCCCTCAATCTGGTATCTCTTAATCATAATAGAGGGACTTTTTTGTTAACATTTTAACTCTGGCTCGACTCATGCTGGTAACTAACTCTCTATTCAGATTAACTCTGAGACACCAGAATGCTACAACACCATTTATTTCTCCCCAGAGGTAGCAAACCCAGCATACATCTGCGTGATGACTTCTATTAGAACCAGCAGGGACATCCAAGCACACTTAAGGCTGTCTTAATGCTGCCCAGGGAGCTTTAGTCCAATGCTAGGAAGGTTGTCTTCCAGTTGAAAGGTTTGTGGTTTGCGCCCCGGTCCCTGCTGCGTGCCACAGTGTCTTTGGCAACACACTGAACCTGACACCATCTCTGATATGTTGATTGGTGTACGAGTGAGCTTTTGAAAAGTGTTGTTTGTATAAAGAATGTAATATATAGTTCTATAGTATATAGTACAAAAAAGCACTGTATGAATGGGTGTGAAAGTCCTTTGCAGAACCTGAAGGATTAAAAAGGTTCTATACAAGTGTGGACCATGTACTCGGTGTTTCTGCACAGTCCCTAAAGTGTTACTCGTCTCACATAAAACATAAACTAATTAGCAAAAGATAAATGCAGTTATTCATGATGAGGCTGCAGATGAGCTTTGGCGCAAATGTTATCTCTGCTTTTGAGGAGTTCTCTCTCTCTCTATATATATAAGATGTCATGAAAACAATCTATTCAAATTTCCTAGACCAAAAAATAGCAAGTTGAAGCAGCCTGTTTTATTAAATTGGCATTGGATAACTCACAGCTTTTTAGTTTTCTCCCTCCAAAGCAAAAGAAACCTAAATTGCTCATGTTTCAAAGCTAACAAAAAGCTGTCAAGTTCTTTAAAAGCTGTTTCGTTAATTACAGTCTTTCTTTCAGAACTGAGTGGTGATGTCTGAATAAGTAGTTTGTGTTTAAAGATCTGTGTATATACTTTAGTATGCATTGCTGTAAAAACTGACTGAATAAAGGCCAACGATATTCAATTTTGTCATCAGAAATTTTCATAATCAGGAGAACTACACTGGTTCTAAGTCTGATGCAGCTTAACAGCAAGAAATGAACCATATAAAATTTCACATTGTAGTTGCCTAAGCACGGCATGCTCCCAACATTTTTCAACTCAAACAAAAGAGCGTAGTGATCCACATCAACACGATTTGAATTTTCTGTGATGGTTCTCCTGAAAAGCTCTGTTTGATCTTCAAAGGTTTCAGAAGTGCAGCACCTTTGATAGGTAGATTGTCCCTCACCTCGCCACTCTTTTTCTGTGTAATTAGGTCTCAATAAACAAGCCAGTGCTTAAAATGTTTCTAATTCAGTTCAGGAAAATGTAAATGTTTGCTCGTCAGACTGCTTTGCATTTAAGTCTATCAAATTGAAGGAACTGCAGTGCATTGTACCCCTGATTGATGGCTGCACAGGCAAATAAAATTAGGAATAAGGTGGGTGTGAGCTAAATGAATGAAGTCTAAAGTCTGAGTCGGTGCGGAGATAGAAGACTTTTGTCTACATCAAAATATGCCTGGGTATCACCGTGATATCACGTTTGATTCCGAGTCGCTGTGAGATTTAGTGAAAATCGGCACCTGCAATTTAGCCTTTATCTGTCCTTGGAAATCCTTTAGAGGGGCAAAGATGAAAGGCATATCTGTAGTTTTATGAGACCCACACATGCCACTGCCTCGCCCACAGGTCCTGAAGGTACAGTGCTGGTTATTAGATGGAGCAATTTCTTTATCTCAGACCTCCTGCTTCCCTCACAGACCACTAGGCTTCACAATTCAGCAAGGGATTCACGTCAAAGGCATCTGAGCTGAATCTGGGGCAAAGATAAATTTCCCACATTCCAACCATTTCCCTTTTGCACATCTATCACCAGCTTGGTTTGACTCCTTCCTGCTTCACCTTACCTTTTGCTTCTGTCTCCTCTGCTAAGGAACAATTTGTTCAATTAATTAAGCCGATGGGGAGATAACGTCAGAGTCTGCAGCTCCCTCCCATGTCCTCATTCTCCTTTCTCTTCCTTGATGCTGTTTTATGTTTATCTCATCAAAATGACAGGGGGCGGTTGATCAGAAGGGACAGAATACAAAAAGCATATTAAAAAGGGACCAGCCACCTACTATGGTCGGTGTGGGGAATTTGTTCCCTCTGTTTTCGGAAGCAAAAAGAGCACATTTCTCATGTCTTGAAGGCTCTTGCTGATGTCCTAGACGTTGTTTATTGCAGTCAATCACTTGTGCCTCATGTCTGCAATTTGATGTGCAGCACAGGCGACTCTAAAGCATTTTAAGTGATCAGGAGGAGAAAGGACTTTTTGTACCCTCGTGGCAGCAGGGTGTAATGTGAGAGAAAGCCGTTTCTCCAAATTTGATTCTAAGGGCACAGCAGAATAAAGAATTGCCATTGTTCCTTTGGGTTATAAAAAGTGAAAGATTAATAATCTAGCTTCACGTCAGGTTAACAGTTTTATTAATGTGTCAGCTGTGTTGCTGAAAGCGGCTGTCGTTCTGAGCCACAGCTCCTAATCTGCAATCCTCCCGAACATCAGCCACTGTTGCTATGGAGAACCAATCAATATGGCAGATAATAAAAAAAAGACTTTTTCAATTATAGCTTGTCCCAAACCAAAGAACCACTGTTATGATATTCATCAGCTCATCAATAAATTTAATAAAATTGCACATTACATTATATTTTTGTAAGGTTTTAACAGCTAATGAATAGTTTATCATTTGAATCATTTATAAACTCATAGTACCCAAAGAGTGTAGCTCTATTAGCTCATGCTGAGGTCATCAGCTGCACAACATGCTTCATTTTTAGTATTTACATTATATAGTTGTTGCAAATAAAGAGTCAGATACTAATCAATACTAAATAATAGGAAGTGATTACCTAATTATTTGTGATAGCCACAATACCAATAGTCCCATTTTTGCTTTGTCCAGCTGAGCCACAGCTTCACACACCAGTGCTAACAAAATGTGATGTGGATGGCAAACGCCTTAAAAATGGAGAAAGCAACAAGTTTAGCCTGCATTTTACTGCTCTGCAACTGTTGATAACATTTGCGAGGGAGTTTCTGAAATGTCTCAAAACATTTGAGATGGTTCTCAGTTTCTTGCAGGAACATCGAACTTGTTTAAAAACAACTGTGCAACTTTTATTTATTTTTTCCTCAAAATAGTCACAGAGCCATCGCGAGCATCTGGAACCCCCTCTCAATTTAGTTTCTGCGAGTCAGGAAGTGTGAGAAATGTGAAACAACTTTGGGAAGGTTTGGTGACTAACAACATCAAACTATGACTGATTGGAGACAAAAGAGAATAAATTGCAATTAAACCGAGACATGATTTGTAGGATTTGCAATTACGAATGTACTAAAACATGTTGTAACAATTCACTGTGACTATAAGTGAAAATTTGCATATCATCTCATCATTTTCCAGCAATTTTGTGTCTCCAGCTATTGCCAACAGTCGTAGTGCTGTCAGATACTAGCTTAAGCTAAGGGTAAATTCTTAACTTAGCTTAGAATAGCAATGTTGCAGAGGAAAATAATACAGTGTAATAAATGGACAACTTTTCTTTCCATTCATATTTCTTCTGTTCTAGATGTTGATTCTAGGCGCTTGTCAATTTCTTTATTTTTTTAATTCCTACTAATTGTAATGCTAATGAGTTATTTATGAGGTCCAGTTCTGCATTAACAAGTGAAGATTAGTTTGATTTGTTATAAAGCTGCCTGAATGATCAAGTCCATGTTTAAAAATACATTCCCTCAAACATGTGTTTTATAAAAAAAAAACAAAGTCATGAGTCTTAATGGAGAAAACTGAGCCTCTGCCTGTTTATTTTTATGCTCCCTATAAAGGCCCACACATACTCAAAAGTTGCCATTTTCTCAATTATACGTTTAGTGCTTCACCACAGCAGGTGTCCAAACAGGTTATTTGCAGCAACAGAAACCAACAAAGTTACCCAGGTGTTGGTTGCTGGGTTTCTCTAAAGGCTAAAAGGCAATTTTACATAAGCACAATGTAGTTTGACAAGCAAATCACACCTTTTACTGTGCATGGAATGAGTATTATTAATAACAGTCTTTTTTTCCTCTCTCTTTTCGTTTAATTATTATTTCATCAGGCAGCCTCATTTAGATTCCAATCTCTTTTTCCTAGAGAAACAAGAACACAATAACATAACATGTGAGCAAGGCATGAGAGCTGGTCAAACAGAGCTGCAACCAATTTCTGTTGTAGATATAAATATTATACAACCTCCTTTTTAAATTAGCCATGTAGGTTTAGGTCTGATAAGGACCGATTACAAAAATGAAGCTTGTTTGGCGTGTGTTTTGACAATAGTCTCTACTGCTACAGTTTCAAGAAAACCCTTTGCAAATAAAAGCATTGAGTGCCAAGAGATATATTATATATAGTAGTCAGTCCACTAGTGCAAAGTAAAGACTGATGAAAGCAGGATGTTGCAAAGAAAGATTTTCAAACATCTGTGAATTTTCCAATACAAGCAGGGGAAAAAAGACAGCATTGCTTGACTCGACTCACTGAATCACCGTTCGAGCGTCTCTCCCATTTTCTGACCTTCTGTTGACTCCTGCTGCCCGTTGCCTGTTAGCTCTTCTCTGAAGCCTCAGGCTATTAGCTGGTGTTCCCCTCTTTCTGTCTGGTGGAGGAAGAGAGATTGTGAGCTTTCAGAAAGAAACGCAAAGCAACAGAGACAAAGATGCCGCAGCTGGATTTGTTGTGGCTTCCACAGGACTAGCAGGGTTTGTGTCTCGCTCCTGGGTCTCATTCATATTCCTCCCAGAAATGCGAGATTGTCTTTGCATTCTCGCATGACTCATTTTTGTTTTGGGGTTCTGTCAATTTCCATAAGAACACGTACTCATTTGCACCGACTCCCTGCGCTGTACCGCCATATGGCTAAGTTTTAAGCCATGATTTATTCAAAAACCTCTATATTCTTCCCTTGCTAGTGAAAGGAAAGGAGAATAAGACTCACAAAGCTTCCGTTAGCAGCACAGGTGTCACAGAGAAAAGGCCCCACAGGTGACGCTCAGCACTGAAATGCTTCATAATGAGCTTCCTGAGTCAGAAGAGACAAAGAAAGAAATAAAGCCTGTGATGAATGCTGATTGGGGTTAGATATTGTCTTTTGTGAGTGCGACAGAGATGATGATTGAGAGAGGCAGGGGGAGACATTGAAGTATAGGATGAAGCTTAGGTTAGAGCTGGATACATGAGCAAAGAGACAGAGATGTAAGGCAGCAAATGAGACCAATAAAACACATGGGCAGCTTCCTTCGGGGAGTCACGGATCCTTGTTTTTTTGACAGAGGAACACAAGTCTGTCTGCAGCGATTACTTACGCTTCGTGCCTCCGTCTTCCCGCTGCAGTTTACCTCCTCATTTCTCAACCAATAACAATGCAACCTTTAAAATATATTCATACCGAGGTCATGCTTGTGTCTGTATCTACAGAAAACAGACACCTTCCTTCTGTGGGAGAGGGAAAATGAGAAACAAGCTCTAACATATCCAAATATATTGTCGGTGCAGCAAAATTCAAAATACATCACGTACACACAAAGTTTTTTTTCTTCTTTTCTCCAAGGCCCAGGCAGAGAGCCGACACAGACCATCTTTGTGAGCTTTGTAACTTGTTCAGCACCACGGACAGCTCCACCCTTGGCTCTGACTGGCCTAGCTGTGCAGACTGAGCTGGCAAACAAGTCACAGATAAAAAGAATAAGCAAAGAGCAGAAATTATTTTCATCATTATTAAAGAGAAGCAATACAGTATGTTTCCTTACCCAGTAAATATCTCATACATACCCAAATGAGTGGTTTGGCTGCAGTGGAACAAAACATATTTTAGAGGATTCTCACCTGCATATATTGCAATGAGTCAAACCTTTTACTACTTCACCAAAATGACACAATAGTATAGAATAATGTAAGGTTTGAACACTTTACCCATAGTTATAAAATGCCCTTTTAGTCCTTAAAAAATTTGGGGCTTGACTCTGGTAAGTCCTTAACTAAGCTGCTGGAAATAACAATCATTACTAAACCTTGTCCTTTAAACGAAATAAACAAGTTTGTGGTTTGATTTTGATCCATCTTCATAATTATGTTCTGTTTTACTGTCAAAATAAACTGCCTGCAAGCAAACAAATGGCACAGATAATTCAGTTACATGTCATTTATATTTTTATATGATATGTGTTCTGTGTTTAACTTTTGTGTTGCAGCTTTTATAGGACTTTAAATCTGCTGATATCGGGGTGGATGGATAATGCATAGTTCAGAGTATGGTCTGTAAATCCTCACACCCCATGCAGTGTAGGCCAGAATGAAATTCTGACAGTGTGATAATTTTGAGCAAAGCTCAGAAATAAATGGGATGATCTAATTGCCATTATTTTGCTGTAATGGTGTATTCATAAACAATGTTGCCATAACCCTCTAAGGATGGGTGATGCTCTGGCTTGTCAAAATGAATATTTCCCAACATTTCTATGTATATCTCTGCCATTATACAACATACCAAGGCACTGTCTGGAAGCCTAGAGTCACAGCTTTCATCTTATCTTTTTTGCTACATCCTACATCACCCAGAATGGGAGTTATGGAAAAAAAATATGTAGCCATCATTAAACCATCTTTATCGCAGTCTGTCTAAAGTTTGGTGAAATTTGGTAAAAGCAGAATGAGAAACAACACTACATTTCAAAACAGAAAAAAAAGATAATAATTTACATTTATCTGCTAATTTGTACATAATTCTACTACTTTTGTGAACCTGAGACTTAAATAATCCATTTTGTGCACCAAAACAATTTGTCCACATGAATAAAGAGGTTTTTTATATTAGAAATGTTCAAAATTTGCTAAAACTTATATTAATCTTTCCGCCTTTGGTCTAAATTATATATTATCGATTTGGTCTAACCCAAAACTTAACCTCTGTTTACATAAACCTGAAAGTGTTCTGAACATGTGAGTGTCCAACACATGGGTATTGTGATAAATACAAATTGTTTAAAAGGGTAGATGAATGAAGGGCTGTAAAAATTTGGAAAATATCTTTTTTTTAAGGACATTTAGGAAAATTCCATATTTTAAGGAAAATAAGGAAAAGGGACTAAGTCCCCAGAGGGTTAAAAAGTTAGAGGTGGTGCATCTCAGGTAGACAAGCAATGACTGAGTGTTTTTCACTACCATAAACTATTGGAAACAGATGGCTTTGTCTATTTTTAATGAGGGGAAAAGTTTTGGGTCATCCTCCTCTCGACCATCATTCACAGCTGACTGACGGCTCGCATCATCAAATAGGAGAAGTGAAGTTCTACTCTGCCCTACATCCAACTGCATCTGGCACCTTATTTACAGGAATTTAAACTACAGGAACAGCATGATGGAAAAATGTTGTGGTTTTAAAACTGTGACTTTTTAACACCGTGGTATACATTGAAGGCAGCCCCTTGGCTTGAGTGCATTCATCCAATAAGCTAACCTTGAGTAGATCATGTTGTGCATACAGTGCTTATAAAAAATATTCACTTCCTTGGATGTTTTGTCCTTTTATTGTTCTTATAAATCAGTCATGATCAATATAAATTGGCCTTTTTTGACAAAAATGCTTGATTTCTACAAAGTAATCCCAAATAAATAAAAATATGTAATGTAAAATAAGTAGTTGCATAAATCTTCACCCCATTTAAAGTGACAGTCGTAGCTCAACAGAGGTCCAGCCACATGATGCCAAGGAATCTCTCAATTACTGAAATGGGATTCACCTGAGGTCACTGAATGTCTCTGAAGTGATTGCCGTATAAGAACACCTGTGTCCGGAAGGTATGTTACATTTTTACACCATAAAGACAAAAGAACATTCCAAGCAACTCAGAGAAAAGATTATCGAAAAGTACAAGTCAGAGCATGGATACAAAAAGACCCTCAACATCCCCAGGAGTTCTGTTAAATCCATCATCAAGAAATGGAGGGAATATGGAACATTGGGAATATTTCAAGAGCAAGCCGTCCTCACAAACTAAGTGGCCGTGCAAGAAGGAGGATCTTTAGAGAGGCCACCAAGACACCTGGGAGCACTCTGAAGGAGCTCCAAGCTTCAGCAGGTGAGATGGGAGAGACTGAGTTACAAAAACTGTTGCCCAAGTTTTTCACCAGTCTGAGCTTTATAGGAGAGCGGCAAAAAGAAAGACACTATTGAAGAAAACTCTTCGTTATAGTTTGCCAAACAGCATGAGGACAACTCCATGGTCAAGTGGAAGAAAGTTCTGTGGCCTGATGAGAATAAATTTTGCTTTTTGGCCATCAGAGAATACTCCACATTACCACAAACTCACCATCCCCACTGTGAAGCATGGTGTTGGCAGCGTCATGTTATGGGGATGCTTCTTGGCAGCCAGCCCTGGAAGGCTTGTAAAGATGGAGGGTAAAATGAATGCTGCAAAAATTGAATAAGAAAACCCCACTAAAACCTACACAGAAACTGTTTAAAGAAGACAAGGTGAATGTTCTGGAGTGATCAAGTCAAAACCCAGACTTAAATCCAATAAAGAATTTGTGGCCTGACCTGAAAAGGGCTGTTCATGCCTGATTGGGGGGGGGGGGGGGGGGGGGGGGGGGGGGGGGGGGGGGGGGGGGGGGGGGG
>JAOXNZ010000098.1:10676416-10695534 GCA_028566095.1 Kryptolebias brasiliensis | reverse complement strand
GAGCAGTGCCCCGATGTCTCCTCCCTGCTCAGCCGGCGCATCCCAACGTGGGCTGCTGCTGTTCAGGAGCCAGCAACCTTCTTTTCTTTATCCTGTACTGATTCCATCTCATGTAGGTGCAAAAGCAAGATCTTTAAAAATGCTGGAAAGCTGCATGGTAAGTAAGAACTTGAAAGGCAAGGATTAAATCAAAAATGACTCATAAAATCAGTGATTCGGACCACTTCGAATACATTAGAAATAATCTAACCTGGACAATTACTTTTGTTGAGTTTAAACATAAACTATTCACTAGCAAAGCATTGACTTCCCTTCTCGTTTGGTACTTTTCTTTCCACTTTGTTGTAAAGATGTTTCTTTCTGGTTGGGTTTCTTGTTTGCCAGTGAAATTGGTGCCATGTGGAGGTGCAGTTAACCTGATTACAAATAAATTGCTGCAAATTAAACTATGTCACTAACGACTTAATGTCAGCATGTTCTCCTGTCAATTATTCAAATCGTGTGTGTCCCACTTGTGCTGTTTTTTTCTTTTTTGCACTTCTGATGTAACCACAGTAAAGGTATTTCAAAGGAGCTATTGCTGGAAAGTGGTTGTTTGGTAGCCTTAACTTGGCTGAAGAACTCCATTACTTAAAAATAAAAATATGTGTTAGAATTTATTTGAGCATTTTTCTTTGTTGCTAGGTGACATTTTTAACTGCAAATGATTGAACACCGTGTCGAGTTCTCTGATACAGCCTTTATTTGCAGATTGGCTGTGAAACAAACCAGCACTCATGGTTTCTGTACATGTGCCCCTCTTTTACAAAGTAAACAGGGTTCTGTCATTATTATATTAGTTCTAGACACAGTATGTGTGTGCATATATATTGTCATACAATGTTCGTTTCTTGGGTTGTTTCAACCAAACTGACTGTAAACTTAACTAACTACTTCAAAGTTTTTGAGATATTGACCCATAATGCTTCTTGTTACCTCAGTGCAATCAAGAAAACAAAAAGATCATTTAAAGTGTTTAAGATTTTGAAAAATGTAAAATAAAGATGCACTGATCAGTAAGCTGGTGACCGGAATCGGAGGGTTTTTAGCTCGACCGGTGACCGACCAATCTAACAATGAGGAATTCTCATAATTTTTTTTTTCTTATCTGTGAACACACCATAGCTAAGTGGTTAATTTGCGCTAGCAATGTTGTTAGCGCCACTAGTGTTGATGTTTTCACTGAGTGAAGGAGACTAAAGCCCTGTCCACATGAAGCATTTAAATTTGTTTCAGCCTTGCATCCTGGCAGAAATGGCATCTTTAAGCCCCTATTTGGTACTGTTTTTAAAAATGGGTTCCAGAGGGAAGACATGTTGAAACACCACCCTTGGGTTTTCATGTGGACAGCCAAAATGCAACCTTTTGAAAACGATGATGTCATAACCCCACCTCCTGCTTAACCTATGACCACAAGCATAACGTTTTTGTTTTGACAATGTCTAAGGTGCAATTTGCTTTAAACTGAGGTTATGTTGGGGGAAAAAAGATTGTCCTGTGATCCGGTGCACTTTTATGTTTTAATAAAATTATTAGTTCACTATAATCTAGTTTATGCAGGGATACTGCGATTCTTTTTCAGCTGGATTTTATTTGTATAAATCTCTCTATCCAAGAACTTAGACCATTAATATTGGTAGATTTCCAGTGACAGAGAAAGATAGTTCTGTAAACTGCTGTTTGTTTGTTTGTTTTACAGTAAACATTTTAATGTGAATATAGTCAAAATTTCCAAACCAACCAGAAGTGAGAAGAAAATGTTTTTTTTTTTTGCAAATTGCAAAAATCATTACAAAAATCGGAAATTGGAATCAGCCTAGAAAATTGCGGTCAGTGCATTTCTAAAACATCAAACTTTCTTTCCTGGAGCATCAATGTTTTAATTACTGTGCAACAAGTCGACATTAACATCTTGTTACACCTTTTTTGTAGTTGGGTAATGTAACATTTTCCATAACAAGTATTAATGCTAATGAATGATTTAATGTTTCACCTTGGATTCGCATTAGATTCATACATTCACATGACAAAATTTGGCCAATTGGGTTAAGTGGAATTTTAGTGAATTTACATTATTTGAACTTAAATGTGAAGGAAAGCTCAGCTTACACAGGTTTCTGAAAACACCCATCAATCTTGTCAGTGTTGCCAGAAAAAAAAATATTTAAAAAACTTAAGCAAACATAAAGATAAAAAAACTACCTTCAGCTCATTCAAAATATGTGTCTGGTAAATGATGATGATGTGTAATATTTAACACTATTTTTGTATCCAAAACCGTGTTCAAAATAAAAGGCGCTTTAGTTCTTGTTGTTTTTTATTTTTATTTTTTTTATCACTATAATGCAACAAATACACTCACAAACAGTAAAAACACTTGTTTCATTCAACTGTCATAGTTTATCTCTGTGACTTTGGGAGATTTCTGGCTGAAGGCACATTCACTGTGAACGAATGTTTGTTTCTAAAGAGCTACAGTGGTGACTTTTTAGCGAGTAATTCTGTACCGACAGTTTGGTGTAAACCAGAATCATGGGACTTGTAGAGACGTGTAAGTGACAACTGTTGTAAAGAAATGTAAATTTTTTTGTAAAGATATTTTTATCAAATGGCATGTCTACTGTAACTTTGTATTTTCTGTTTTCATGTGTCAAAAAAAAAAAATTCTAACTGTTGTAAGGCTACAGGAGTCATTGTCATTGTAGACTTGTGTTTCTATTAGTCAATAAAACTGTTCGTGTCATACATTTAACATGTCAAGTTTGGTTTAATGCTTTTATTTTAATAATATATTTGATAAAGAAGGGGGGTGGGAAAGCCAAAAGTACTTTTTATGGCCAAGAACTGATCACAGGTAAAAATAGGAGCTAAATAAATAGTTACTTGACATGCAGGAAACATGAAAATCTATAGGGATGTGTGACAATAATTACATGTCATCAGACTTAACTGATGGAAGCTTTAAAATGAAATGTTGCCATCGACCTAACAGATGTTCTGGTTGGAGCTGGAGTCAGATTTGTCCCATGTAGATGATCACCCAGTTCCGCTTTAAATCCTTTCTTTGCATTACATTTGTTCATTTTTTGCTAAAATTATGCCATGTTACAAATCCAAACTTGCGATCTCAAAGAGCCTTTTTACTGTAAATAATACCTTCACTTAATAAAGCCCATTTTATGCTCTATCTTTCAAACTGTCAGGTGGTTTGCAAAAGAAAATTACACACAAAATGAACTTTTTAAATAAAAGCAAGAAAATGTGAAAGAAATAAAAACCAGTGGAACAAACTGAAGTGTTGAGAATTTTTAAAAAGTCCTTTTGAAAAATAATTTCTCTAGAGGTGGTTATAGCTTGACTCTCCTTAGCTCTGCATCTCTTTTTTTTTTTTTAGGAATACATCAATGCCCTTGAAGGATTTCAATGTGTCATTTACGTTCTGCAAAAGTGAATTGGCAGCACTGGATGGCTGATTTAAAGCCCTCCATTGATTCACAATAAAAGGTAATGTATAAAGGTTAAAGAGGGCCAGCTTCAGGGCCACACGCAATTAGCCCACTGAATAAGTCTGCAGCATCAACTCTTGGCATCACTGAACCCATCTGTTCCCTTTTAACCCATATATCAAAAAACCTCACTTCTTATGAAAGCGCTGGATGTATTCATTTATATAGAGTTGACTGAAAGGTCTGAGGTAAAGAAAAAAAATATATATTCAGACATGAGCGAGACCAATGAAGATGAAACTGGCTGCACAATTTTAGTTCTGCCAGAGCTGTAAGGCTTCCAGAATTAACTTCTGCGCTGTCACAACTTTGGAAATAAAAGAAACTGATTAAACTAAATGGTTTTGTTACTGCTTCTGTAGGAAAGTCGTCTCTTTTATCATGTTTGGAGGTGCAAAATCAAATCTACCTGACCTCCAAACTGACAGCTATCGACTTGTCAGTGTGAGGCCAAGACCAAACTGGATTGCTGCAGTCTTAATTAGAGTTATTCTGGTTATTCCAGGAGAAATATTATAACAGTTTCGTAGGAAGTGCCTCAGGCTGCACCGAAAGTGCTGCAGCTAGCTGCCGCTGCCACTACTTATGCTTGCAAATAACCATGAAATTCTGTGTAAATATGTATCCATGTAATGTAAAATTAATGCTCATATAAAGGTTTATAAAACTGTTCGACTGAACAACTATTGAACCTTGGTCATGACTTTGCTCAGACTAGCCATTAGCTCATCCGTTCAGTCAGAATTAAACTCTGTCTTCAAACTGAGATTGTTCACAGAGATATCTCCAGCAAGCAAGATATTAATTAATCATAACCTTTCTACAGAAGCTAATAGATTCACCTCACTAATTGGAGTTTGCGTGCTCTCCTCATGGATACATGGGTTTTCTCCCAGTGCTCCGGTTTCATCCAAAAACATGCATGTTAGGTTTGGAATCAGCAAGAATCAAGCAGAACCAGCCAAAATGAAGACTTTTCAAAATGTGTGGCATTCATGGCCCTTATGCTGTTCAGGTATTTATAATGCTCTTTGAATATCCAGGAATATACAAATAATTCTCATTCCAATGACATTCTAGCTCTTTCCATCTAGTGTGACTAGGATTTTAGTGAAAGTGTGAATGGTTGACTCTATGTGGCTCTGCGATGGACTGGCAGCCTGTCCACGGTTTACCCTGCCTCTCACCCAGTGTGCTCTGGAGAAAGCCATCAGCTCCCGATGACCCTGAACAAGATCACCGGTTTACTTTCAGGCTCTGAGTTTTGACATTTGCATCCTTAATTTACCTCACCAACCATCACATGGAGTACTGGAATGGAAAACAAACATCATTTGAAATAAAGCCAACCAAGCAAAGTTATACATCAACATTTAGGCTATAGTCCATGTTCCCTTTTACCTGTATGTATTTGTTTTATCTGAATATGTTTTCTTTTATCAAACTGAATAAATATGTACAGCAAAACATCCCATGCTTTTTGCAAAAGTTGGAGAGCATTTTGCTGTAGTGTAAACATTCATTTCTCCAGCTCACTGCACAAATCTCAATTAACATTTAGATTGTGTTAGCTTTGGGGGAGCATGATGAGCATATTTCCAAGGCTCCAGTTAATGCATATTTAAATGAATTTGTGTGTGTTACCTTTGTTTTGTCTGGCAACAAAGATAAAGTGAAGTGTTAAATGAAATCAGTATTTGATGACAGCAGTGATAGATGAGATGTTTTAAAGTCATCAGGTTCACTTGGAGAGGAGTAAGCTTCCCTAACCAGCTGTTAACTCTTTGTGAGGGGAACAGTATGCCTTTCAGAATCCATTTTTGTCATTTCAGATATTATTTAATGACTATAAAGGTTAATAATGGTTCCAATCTTTCTTCCCTTCAGTATGAGCAGACGTGAAAGCATCTAAATGCCACACTATGTCTTCCAAATTGTTGTATTGCTAGTGTAACCCCACTGGATGATACTGCATCGATTGAGAAGCAAGAAAGATCCATCAATTCGGCTGGTCTGAGATGGAAAAGTCATCAAGTTCTTTGGACGAAATCAATCAAGACGTGATTTAAAATTGAAAACATGACACAGTGATGAATGCTGAAGGTAGAGTGGAGAGCAGCTTGAATTGGAAAGGTTAATCCTGTTAAATCCAAGTCAGGAAGTGACAGCTATCTGACAGAGGAGGATACTTTGGTTTGGATCTTCAAAGTCAGCAGAAATGATCTGTCAAAGAGGGGGAAAAAAAATCAAAAATACAATTTGGTGGATTGCTGTGGTTTGCTGATGGCACAGATTTAGCCAAATGAACCACCTGTAGTACGTATAGTTATGAACGGGGGGCAATCTGGGTCAGAATTTAAGGTTAGCGTCCCAGATTAGGCCTCATAATAGTTTATGTGGTTCATTGCTGGTTTAGCATGCTGCACTTTGGAGTAAACCTGGAAAAGAGGGTCAGACCACCCAACTCTGTCTGGAACTGGACAGATCTCATTTACAGAAGGTTTGCTATCTGGCACTAAAACAAGCAGAACATATGTAAACATACATTAAATGCGCTCGTTTGTGTTTGTCTTTAGAGGATAGTGCAGTATATCGCATTTAGAGGTGAGTTTGAGTCCAACTGTCTACAACTGCTGAAATCACAGAAGATGTAAATAAGTCAGTACACAGGATTTACTTCTTTCCCATTGAATAATAAACAAATTTCAACAATGAGGCCAGTTGTAGCTCTCATTTAGCCCAGAATAATTTTGGTTAAATTTAGTTTGCACTTAAAGCTCAAACAGTTTAACTCTGATAACATCTTTTTTTTTTAAAGACAAAAGTCTGTAAACCATGCAAACATACCAGAGAGCACAAAATGATATTTTACCACAGATTATTGTAGCTGTTTTGTGATCTGAATACCTTTTTTTGCTCACATTTCAGTGACTGATTGCACCTATGAAATAATATAATGCAAAAATGCAATTACTTTGTTCAGCGGAGAGTTGCAAAAAAAAAAAAATGGCTTGGTTATTGTGAATATTTATTTGTACATTTATCTTTTTTAGGCAGATTAAAACATAAAATAATAGGATCTGTTTATTTAACACAGCACAGAAACATCAAACCTTGGCTGTGCACTGGCAACAAGATACCTCAGGGACCCATAAAAACAAACTTGGACTCATTTCATATTTTGTATTTTAAAAAAACTGCAATCCTTCAGCATGAATGACAAATTGCAAACTGCGCTGCATAGATTTGTGGATGGTTTTATATTATGGGAACAACTTCTGTTGGCTCACAAAAAACGTCAAAATCCCCATCAGTGCTTATTTATTTATTGACAAAATATAAATCTGATAAAGGTTCAACAACTAGATCTGGTTTTAGACGTGTTACTTTTTAGCCAGGGATATTATATACTAATATCTATGGATATTAGATGCCATTTAGACATCTTTTCAACCTAAAAATGCTCTGTGGGTTAATTTGGTGTGACATTTGTAGAGTACATTTGTTTTTGTATTTAGTCAATGTTTGAAAGCAAAAAGTGTATTAATATGCTCCTCTTTTTCCTTCATGTCATTTCAAGTGTTTCTTGTAGAAAATGCTGACCTTTTGCATGCTAACAAAAGTCAGCCAGCTTAACAAAAGCTAGCAAAACAAAGGGACTAGCACAAACGCTAGCATAAAATCAAACTTCTGCATTTATCATTTTGTTATTCTTTAGGTTTACCCGTATCTGTGTATGCATGTGTGCATACACAGATATGGACCCTCTAATTCCTTTCCAACTGATTAAATCTACTAAACTCTCTACTTTTTAAGGATCAGGTTAAGTTTTTCTGTCTCCCATTAATGAGTATATTACAGTGATTTTGCAAGCTGCAGGATATCAAAAGTGCAATTAAAACAGTGAAGGCTGCTAAAAGGAAAAATTCCATGTTAGGCAATGATTTTCCTTGAATTTTAGTATTAGTAGTTGTCGTGGAAAAATTTAATTTCCAGGCACTGTCAGATGAAATCACTCAATAAGGTTTATTTATATATTGTGCACAACATACAGAGAGCCTTAAAGACAATCAACAATTAACATCAGAATCCCAGCTCCAAACTGGAAGCTCCAACTCAAAAGCTCTGGCCCCCCAAAGTCAACACAGGAACTTATATCAAAGATACTGGAATATTGTAAGGAGGAGCGAGGGAGGAGCAAGTCAGTCTGGTTCCCATGAAGAGAAAAAGGCAACATAAATCCTGTAAACAGGTTCATTTGGTGAGAACTCATAGGACTTGGAATTCAGACATAACATAGTCATGACTTATCAGCAGCAGGTGTTACCTTATAAAAACCTTTCCCACCACATAGTATTCGTAGTGTTAGTATTCTTTTCTACATTACATCTACTGTATATATCACAAAAGTAAATGTTTGGCAGGTTTTAACAAAGCAGAATGGCAAAGCTGAATAACTGTGTTTGAATTTTATCAGTACTGCAAGATAAAATTCAGCTCTAAATCTAAACGTGTGTAAATTAGGAAATAAAAGTAAATTCAGTAAAATGAAGATACACGCAGGTTGACTGACTGCTGGAAGGATAAAAGGCAGTAATCCTTATCATGCAGCAGCGTGGGCTGTGTTTTACCCTCGATACTGTACTAATTGCTGTAAATCAATAAAACCATTTAATCCAAAAAGAAAAGTTCTCGGCTACATTCAGGGCATGAAGACCTTGGGAGCCCCTTTTATGTGAGAGATGAGACTCATTTATCTACTTTTTATGCTGTCCAGAGGAACGCATTAGGAATACCTGTCTAAAGAAAGAGAGGTGGTGAGACAGAAAGGCAGGCAGACAAGAGATAAAAAGAGATGCTACATAATGAGTGATCTCTTTGGAAGCAGCGTGATTTTTCTGCATGTCGGAAGGTGTCACTTTATAATCGAATCCCTTCCTTTGTTCTGTGGAGAGGTCGAGGCTGCTCAAGGACAGGACTATTATGATGGCGCGAATACCTTTGAGGCCTCCAGGCCAGTTCCCCAAGCTGATAAGACGGTATATGAGCAGCATCACCTCCCCATGACTCTCCATGGAGACCGGCTCCTAATGGAAACAAAGTGTCATGCATTTTAATGGGAAAATTTTAATATAACAGAAAGAATTATGAGTCAACTGGGGGAGGGGGGGGGGGAAAGACCTTTCAGGTTTTGTGAATGCTCTTGCTTCAGTTATGTCCTGAGGAGGCCACTCGTGCACAACCACAACCTCTCATGTTTGTTCCACTTCCAGTTTATGGACACTTAATATCTTACCTGTCATAGACAGCTCTTTGAACAACCTCAGTTTTGGAGAAAAAGATCAGAATTATGAAATAGTTCAAAAGCAGCCAAGAAAAAAGTACATTGCTGCCAACTAAAAACAATTCTAGTCTCAAAGTTTCATAGACTTTAATGCAAAGGCTATTTAATAGACCTTTACACTGCCAAACATTTGCATCACATGGTAAGTAGCAACAAACATAGCTATATGTAGCACTCCAGGTTCAGTGTGTAACACTTTGGCTCAGAATTTCATAGTGCCCATTAGTCTGCCTGTCCAATCAGAATAAAACTTAATTTCTCCAAACTGAGGTTGTTCAAAAGCTAGCTACAAAAGATGAGGCAATCATTTTTCGAAACCTTTCTTCAGAACCACACTCAAACGATCTGAGCTAGAGTATTTCTTCAATAGTTTCATGTTGCAAAACATTCAAATTTACTACTAAATGTAGCAGAATGGTAGCTAAAAGCTAAAAGTAGCACAAGAAGACAAAAACAGAGCAAGTAACTGGAACAGATTTCAAAGATAACAAGGTTTTGAAGGATTTGAACAGATGTCCATGTATTTCTTTAGGGAATTTCATTTTAAATCAAGTTAGATATTGTTAAAAGTATATAAGTTACCAAAACCAATGTGTTAATGCTGACTCAGCATTCACACAATAAAGTTAAAAATAATTTTTTTGCTACTAATTATTGTATGACGCTCATTTTAAAATATTTGACCGCAAAGAGTTCACAGTTGAAAAAGTCTGGTCTGTACTGCTTTCGAATATTCATCTTGATTTTTTTTTTATGGCCTCTCCAGGATGAAAAGAAAAGAATAAATTTTTGAGAAATGAATTTTCCTTGATCCATTCAAGCCTCATTCCAAGACCAAATTGGCTATTGATCTTCATCTCTTTGTCTATTAGGGGGGAACCTTGCATGCCAAAATTGGTCACCGGCACGACGGCCGCCCATATCTCAATACTGATTGATTCTGTGCAGTCTGCAGCTGGCAGAGGCAGACCAAGGTTGATGGGAAAAAGGGAAGGAGGGTGATTGTTGGAGCCTACTGTCAGCCTGGCAGTGGTGTGCATGATCAGCAGAGCAGCAATCCAAACAAGATATTACTTCTGCATCGTTTCCTTAGCCCATTTTTATCCACACCCACTGGTGTTTTTGCCATAAGGTGGAAAGGAATCACATACAGAGCCGATCGTTATTCTGTTCACTCATTTAAAGGGGCCCTTATGCAATCTGGTGGAGGGGAGCGAGGGAGTAGTGACTGAGGTAAGAAAAGGGAAAGGAAAAATCTCCTTACTGTGACCCAGCAAGAGAAGAACACTTTCTTTGATTGCTTTTTTTTTTTCAAAAAAGGGTTTTCATCTGTGCCTTGTGGCTTTTACTGATTTGAACAACAAAAAAAAAAAAAAAAAAAAATTCTTGGGATTGTTTTCTCTTTTTTTTTAACTCAAATCTAACTTTATAATAAATCCAACAAAGATGCCACACACATTTATTTTGTCCCAGTATGGTTTCTCTGAACTCTAGAAACTTTCCAGTGTTACCTTGGAGCATCACTGATGGGTGTTTTTTCCACCCAGCAGGAATGTTTGAAGCTTTTTAGCTTGTTGATAATTAAGGCGGAACATCTGTCTGAGTCTGCCCTCCCTCCCAAGTTAGAACAACAGAACTGTGACTGATAATTTAAAAAAAAAAAAAAAATTAATGATGCCTGCAAACCAAATCTCTGTTTAATATCCTTTATAGACATTTTATGTAGAAACTGATTTGTGTTTGTGTTTGGTTCTTTATCACGCTGCTTGAAGTCCAAATGTACTTTGTACTGAATATAATGCAAAAGTTGAAACCCTAAACCTTAACCCTTATTTCTTTAATTTTGTTTCAAAGGAGCCAGACTTTCTTAGAATCTTTTAAAGTGAGTTACAGCAGGTGAGCAGGATCTGAAAGTCATGTCTTCAGGAAACAGACAAAAAACTTGGAGAGATGCACCATCAATATTTCAAGTTTTCAGCTAATAGCTCTTCAGGATTCATTATGTAGGTGCTAAAATACTAGGTTATGTATCAAACGGTGTTAACTTTAGTATTTTTATTAGATTTAACCAAGAAAAAGGGGGGGAAATGGTTTATTTGTTACAAGCTGCTGGTACAAAGTTGCTAGCTAGTTAGTATTGTAGTATGTGACTAGGCTGAAACTGCTAACAGCATTTATGAGGGAGTTTCCAAAATGTCCCAAAACATTCACAAGAGTTTTAATTTTAGAGTTTTTTTTTACAAATTTCAAGCAAATTTTGATTGTACAAATGTGTTGTTTATTGTAATTCCGAGGAAAGATTTGCAGGTTTTCTCTCAATTGGGTCTCTCCACCTAGTTCCTAACCTTTACATCTCAGTGAGGTACTTTAGTGAGCACTTTAGAAAGTTTTTAGCGAAAAATCCAAATAATCTTGACCACATGGTGTCGCACCACAGCATAACTCCCAACAGGCTACATGAGGCAGCTCTTCTCTCTGTTGACGTCCATGCAGCTGGTTCCCAATCCACTCTTAGATAAACAGTTTAAAACCCTTGTCTTCTCAAGATAACAGACCCTGACCTCCTTTGATAAATTTTCACAACAAGTGTACTCTTTACTGTGTTTTCAATCTCTTTTTAATGCATGACTTATAGGTCAGAATTAAGTGGCTTAGCAAACAATATATAACATTAAATAAAAAAAATATGACTGAAAATGTTTGAAAATTCTTGATGAAGCCTGAAGATCTATTAATTAAGACCACTTTAAAAGATTACAGAAAAGTCTGACTCATGTGAAGCAAAATACTAAGAAATCATGAATAACTTAAGGTATTTAAACTAAGACTAAAATTAAAATGACTTTGTACTTCTACTTGATACCATATTCTCCACTACTTTCAGAGGAACTTATTTTTTGAACTGCTTTAGTTGGTGGTTTATTATTATTGTTGTTTTCATTGACATTTTCTTGGTTTTATTTATCATGAACAGCCTTGGTTTTGATAATATCAGATTTTTTTTAATATGCATGCAAGTTCAGCTCAACAGCGTTCAGAGCAAAACACATTTTAGTGCCTTAAGTCATATTTTTAAAGTTTAAAAATACATGTTCAACACTTTTTTGTTATTAAAACTACAGCAGCAAGAAAGTTCCTAAAATACAGCTTTTTAACCATTTAATCAAAAGCCTCCTTAAAAAAAATGCCAGCCGCATAACATTTCACAGCAGGTTTGTGTCTTTTTGTTGTGGCGTGCCGGCAAAACTAAACGAGCAGCTCCTAAAATGTCAAACGAAACGATGCAACCTTTTAAAAGGTTAGCCATAACAAGGGAAGCTCCTACTGTACAAACTCCAAATGTCTGACAATCGGGGCAGCGCCAACATCAGATTAACCTCCCTGCAAACTGGAGGGCAGATAATAAAGACATCACAGTGGCCACCCATCATAAACTGAGTCTGATTAGTCTTAATCACAGCAGGAATATTAATGTCTGCTCCAAAGTATCAATAAATCATGAGTTATGCTGACGGTGGCTGCTGAATTTGAATTATATCTTCATGCATAATTTGATTTTCCTAAACAGCTGCTCAGGGTAATGTGGAGGACTTTATGGGAGGGTGATGGAGTGAGCTTGGGAGAATCCAACAGTGGTGGGAGGAGGAGGAAGGAGGAGGAAGGAGGAGGAAGGAGGAGGAAGGAGGAGGAAGGTGGCCTACAGTATCAAGGGTGCGATTTTTTTTTTTTTTTTTTTTTTATGAAGAGAAAGCTGTCTGTGCGATGTTACTGATTAGGTATAGATGAAAAGGAGGATTCTTTTTAAAATGAGACAGGAGACCAGGTCAAATAAAGCTGCTGTTTGGTGTCATGAGCCATAATGAGGTTTGATTTGAGCTTCCAAGGCTGTGGGACCAGAAATGAATAAGTTAGATTACAAAAAAACTGAACACAAAACCAAAACAAATCAGTTGACAAAATTTCCTCTAAAATTAAAATCCTAGCTAATCAGTTATATCAGTTGTAGCTGTTTGTCTGATCATTACTTTCTGAAGGTTTCTTTAAAATCTATGCAGTGGTTTTTGAGTTATTTTAATAACAGGCACAATAATAATAATAATAAGAAGAAGAAGAACAACAACAACAACAATAACAACAACAAAAATCTCATGTGATCAGTTAGCACTCAGAAAATGTATTTGGGATGCGTCTCAGCTACTACCATGGCAAATTTGATCTCAATATGTGTAAGATTTTTGGAGTTATAGCCACAAATGAGTTTTCAAAGTCGATTAGTTGTGGCAGCCATCTTTAAGTGGGATGACTCCAAAAATGAGTCAGTTAAGCATGTATATCCATTGATTACTTTCTGGGTGTTTCATTAAAATCCATCAAGTGGTTCATTAGACATTTTGCTAACAGACAGACACACACAGATGCAAACAAAAATGCCCATCTTTCACCTTTCAGTGGCATGTGATAATTAGATGATGTTGAATTCAAACAGCAGAACACATCTTTCTTCTAAGTAGACTCAATGATTTGTACTTTAAAGCTTTATCAACATTTCATTTAAGCAGCGAAAAACTGAAAGAAGTTGTTTTTCTTCAGATTTTTCTCACATCGTTGGCACTGTGGCTCTGGCTGCACTACGCTGGTTAATTTTTACACCCTCGCTCTCGCTGTTATTTTCAAAAGCTCTGAGAAAACTTTTTTTTTTTATTATTTAATCAGAAATTCAGGGTGCGGTGGCCCTAAGGTGACAAAACACAATAATCCTAGCAGACATGGCTTTTCATAAAAATAAACACACACACACACAAAAACAGAGTTCTTGAAGAAGCTGCAACAAAGCAGAAAATAACAAGTTGGTATTTCAGACTTCTCTGTAACCTTTATAAATTATTTATACAGCAAGATGTTGCATTTTCTTCTCAAAGTTTGAGGTTGAATGAATTTTCTTTGCAGCCATCTGTTGAGGCAGCATCATCAGAGCCACTGACTGAAAGGATAAATGAATCGAAAAATAAAGTTGTCTGTTTCTGCTTAGAGAGGCTACCTTTGAGCCCCTGAAACTGACTGTGCAAAGCAAAATGTTGCTCAACCTGCTAAACATGAATCAGCAACACCCTTATAAACAGAAGCCTGATCAAAGGGGTAATCTTCTCTTTCAGCTGCAGTGAGGACCCTGTAGGAGAGGGGTGGGCCATTTTTCCAAAGGGGCCTTTGTGGCTAAGTTAATGTTGAGCTGAAACATGAACACATCTGTGATACAGAACATGACATCATCTGCAAACATGCAGATACTATATCTACCACTTCCTGCATATTTTTTAAGACTCTTTGAACTGAGACCTTAAAAAAGGAGGTAAAGATTCAGCCTAGTTTTTATTCATTTATTAGAAAAGTTTGTTTCATTTTTTTGTTTTGTTTTGTTTTTCAGGTGTGAAAGACAGGTCCGACGGTCCCCTCTGCCTCTTGGGGCCTTTGGGGACGTCCACACGGAAATGGCATTTCGTGAATGTGTCAAAGTTTTGTAGTTTCGGCCTTGCATCCACACAGATGGGGCATTTTAGGAGCCCTAAAATTGTAATTTTTAGAAAACAAGTTCCAGAGTGAAAAAACAAAACCTAAAATGCAACCTTTTCAAAATGATGATGTCGTAACCCCACCTCCATCCTAACCTAGGACCCAAGTGTGTTAAATGGAAGAACAACGATACTCACAGATTCCATGCTTGCATTTGTGCTGCAGATGCTACGTAATCCAGCTGCTTAACTACAGCAAAACCTTCAAATATTATATTACTTCAATTAGTAAAATAAGGCTGATGAACAATAGCACGCATCACATTCTTGACTCACAACAAAAGAAAAGTAGATGGTGAAAGTTAATACTTGCTCCACGCTTTGTTTCCTGTTTTTGGTGTATTTTCATGGCAGCCTTACAGCGCCACATACAGGCTTGGCAAAGCTACAACAGCATTTTGGGTCATTTTAGGTGTTCTGGTGTGGATGAAGACATTTCTACAAACCTTGCCATGATTACGAGCATATTTTTAGTAACAGCATAAAAAAATATTGTTTTGGAAAACTTGTGTTTCCGTGTGAACAAGGTCTAATTTTACTGATGTGCAACAGAAAGAGTTCTTGACGTCAGTAAATAAAATTTACAATGACTCTGACAAAATGGACTTTCTTCTTTTGTTTTGTTTGTTTGCTTTTTGAGCATGAGAACTTAACAGTGGATGTTCAATTGACCCTGAAACAACATGGTTTTAGATTGTTTTTTTGTTGTTTTTTTAATATATAACCCCCTTCCCCCATTAGTGTGGTTGTGTTTAAGGTGGCTGTTGCTTATATCAGTAGTCAAAAGCTGAGCGGTGAAGTGGACCCTGAAGAGGAGGTCCTTCAAGGGGCAAACAGAGACATAGGAGACAAGCAAGAATTCTCTCTCCTTAGGTCAATTTCAAGTCAGCTTAAATTAAATGTTTTTGAATTGTGTTAAGAGGCCAGAATACCCAGAAAAAGACCCCACAGGGGGGAGGAGAACATGCAAACTTTCACACCGAAAGGCCTAAAATGTGTCTGAGGGTTCTGGTTGGTTTGAAATGCACTGTTGTGTTTGGAACGTCACACTTTTTAGTTTGAATCGAGAAAGCCACTTAGATCATTATCCAAATATCATCAAGAAACAGTAAAAAGCTCAGCTGCCTTAAAAAAGACTAAAAACACCTAGCATCTGCTACAACAGCCACATAAACTTTATGAAGTGTTCGCAGTTTGATTACGTTACATGTTTTTCATCAAAAATAAAATCTCTTCTAATTAGGCAAAGCTTTTGTTCTTTTGTTTAACTGTATCTGCAGCCAGAGATAGATCAGTGTCAGTTAAATTTAGACTCAGATTTTTCATCTGAGTCACTTTGATAAAGCCATGTTTCAATAATTCTTCTCTTTATTTTCCCTCTCTGTTGAAACTTAAATTTCTGTTAATACAAATAAATACTCATGTCGCACTTCAGAAAAATAACTGTTTTTCACCATATCTGCTTCTAAAAGAAGGGGGGGGGGGACAGAAGAGATTTACTCTTCAGGCAGTTTTTCCTCCGTTAATGAAAGTGGCGATTTAAAACACATTTTTAACTTCAGAACTAATGACTTCATTGGTTGGAAATGGATTCTAAATGTCCTCTTCAAGAAGCAGCTCAACTTCATACTAATCCAGTTTTGTAATTTTATATATCAATAAATTGTATGCTGAGAAAGACTAAAACATACCACTAGCTGCATACAAATATGTCCATGAGATCATTAAAAGCATTGCAGATGTTATGAATTGAAAATGGGACGCAGATGGGTTTCTGCACAGTTCATTAGTTAAACTGAAAGTACCAAGTGTTTGTGTATCGATGAGTCCTGTATGATAAAAGCCTTCTGCTGTGTCCTCAGAGCTGCAGCAGAAGGTTGTTTCAGCTCCTGGATGCTTCACAATCTCAAAAAAGAAATAGTTTTGGAGAGTTCAGGAATGAATCAGGTTTTCTGTGTGGAGATTCAGCAGATATCCTGTTTTGAAGACGCATTATTAAGTACCTGGTGGTCCAAGTAAACAAAACATGAACTTTACATATGAAAATCATGTTTTTATTCATGAAAATATGTTAAATTAACATGTGAAACACATGTTTTGGACATGGACAACTTGATATTGGAACATTTTTTAACATGTTGATGTGATTCCACATGTGAATGCATGTGGAAATCATCTTAAATCCATGTGTTTTTTATCCTTAAGGGAAAGAACATCTTTATTCTGGTGTAATTGACAGCTTTTATTGTCCTTTTTATTGTTGCAAAAAGCAGAGGTGATGGTCACAAGGAGACAATCCAAACACTTAAAGTGTAACATACTCCAACTTCAAATGGAAATAAAACTAAATAATTAATTTGAAAAACATCCTAATTTCATCAGACCTGGCAGCCTGGTCATGTCTGAAGGATATAACTTACACTTTGATCAGTTCCTTGACTTTTGGGATGCAGAAATCTGTTAAACCGAATAATAATGTAAAGAGTTTCTGAAATTTTCAGCTTTTGTTCAGAACTTTGCTTTAGTTTTGACGAATAATAACCATGACATAAAGATCCTTTGGTAATGTGTCCATGTGTGTATATTGTGGACTAATGCTTGAATAAGACATAAAACAGTGGTCAGTGTTTGACTGAAATGAGCCATTTTCCTGTTTAAACTCTGTTTTTGTAAATCAAAAATGTAATCACTAAGATTTCTATTACAACGGTGGATCATAAACTACTGAAATTACAATTAATTTATAACTCAGGCATTGTTTTTATTCACTATATCTTCCTTATTAGAATTATTTTTTAAAAGATAGCCTGTATAGACCAGATCAGATGCTCCACTATGATAATATAATAACATCTTATGACTTTCTGCCTTTTTTAAATGAAGCTTATTATAAAATTCTGTGCTTTGACGCTTTATGATTCTTATAAAAGGTTTACCATTTAAACTCAGTTCATACACTGCTTTAGATTTTATATTAAATTTCTACGGCAACCACTGAAAACCTTCCAAGGCTATATTATATGTAATGCAATAATCAAACTTTTTATTTGTAAATAAAATTGCCTTTCATTGAACACATTTATCTTTGCAAACTGAACCAAGACCTCAATATGCTTCCGTTGATTTATTCCTAAACAAAAAAGCTGTCATTGGTGTGACATTAAACAGAAAATTGCTTTCAGTTTTGCAGTTTTCCTGCCTCAAACATACATTTGTATTTCCAGAAAACTCAGAATTTATTCAACATTTTGGAGCTCTGACACCAAACTGATAGAAGAAGCAGAAAAACTAAATGATACATTACTCCTTAGACTGTAATTGAAACGTTTACTTGATGCTCCTGCGTCTCATTTGCTTTTCTGCAGAAACATGCATATTGTGTTTGAACATCTCAGCATCTATAAGGAGCTTTTCGCTTCACAGAGAATCAGTTCAGTTCTTTTTCTTCAACAGTTCTAGGAGCATAATGACCAAAATGGGTTGTGAGTGCTCTATAAACCATTCAAAAATCAAAAAAATTAAATTGAGATCGCATTGCTTTGTTGTCCAAAAGATGCTAAACTTTAGCAGACGTTTGACAGCTCCGAAAATCAAACTGTGTGAAAATGGTGGAACAGGTGCTGTGTGCAGCTTTGCCACAGCCCAACTCATAAACCCAGGAAGATGTTTTTCTCCATTTGTTCTTCAAACACTTTCCTGAGCGACTTCAAACACGACCGCTGAGTGTTGCAGTGGGGGGACGAAGCGAAGCGATGAGTTTTAAGTTCTTTTGGATGAGTGGTTTTACATATTTTACTGGGAAAAGAGGAGAAGAAGGAGCTCTACGCTGCTGCGACTTGTTTGGATGAGCAGCATGTGGGTGGATGTTGTTAGTCGGATTAGAGAACAGATATTCCTCAGTTAAATATTTATCATCTTCCCGACTGCTTTGCATACAAACTCCCCCCACCTGTATCTGCAGGGTTTGAGGAGGTCTAAACTTTGTAAATCTCACTGATAGAGGCGTTCATTTTCACTTCATCTGTCTTAAACCCTTTAGAAAAAAACATTTCTTTTTTGTAAAATGTTTTGTGTTGACAGATTGGTGTTAAAGTAGCAGAGCAGTTCGTTTTCAGGTATTGCCTGTCAGTCAAATGCTACAATGCTGTGCCATTCTCCTTCAATATTTTTCACTGATGAAAGCTGACTTTGTAGAGGGCAAT
Source organism: Kryptolebias brasiliensis (assembly GCA_028566095.1). NCBI lineage: Eukaryota > Metazoa > Chordata > Actinopteri > Cyprinodontiformes > Rivulidae > Kryptolebias > Kryptolebias brasiliensis. The sequence goes on along the minus strand of JAOXNZ010000098.1, from coordinate 10,676,876 downwards.
GACTGCTTCTTGTTTCTATTACATGTATATAAAAAGGAACAATGCTTCCCAGATTAAAAGAAATAACTCCCCGTGGTGTGCCAGAGATTGCTGTATAAATATATTATTTAATATTAATATTATTTTTTTCTCAGCAGGAAAGCCAAAATGACAGCTTTCATTTCTCTGAACAAGTGCAGTCCAGATGTATGAAAATTCAAACGTAACGACGGACAGTATGAACTGACTTTGAAGATTTAACAGTTGTGATAGCAGCCATTTTAGAGTTTGAAAAAACCAAAAGTAGTGCAGATCTATACAGTATTTTCTAAAACTATAATTATCTCAAGCAACGCATTAAGACACGTAAAAAAATATGATAGTATAGGAACATGTTCAAAAAATGTTTGGATTTTTGAAAGTTGCATTTAATGCTATTAGTTGTTTTAGTTTGTTGGATTTTAGAAAAGTGGATGAACAG
>JAOXNZ010000098.1:10635344-10646188 GCA_028566095.1 Kryptolebias brasiliensis | reverse complement strand
TACTCCAGGTACTCCGGTTTCCTCCCACAGACCAAAAACATGCATGTTAGGTTCATTGGTAACTCTTAAAATTGTCTAGGTGTGAGTGAGAGTGTGAATGTTTGTCTCGTTTGTCTCTATGTGGCCCTGCGATGGACTTGCGACCTGTCCTGTCCCCCGCCTCTCGCACAGTGACTGCTGGAGATAGGCACCGGCTCCCCGCAAACTGGAATGGAGAAGCGGTTAAAGAAATGGCCTAATGGATGTTTGTCTGGGTGAGGTTGTCAGAATAAAAAGTCCAGTTTTACAGTTCAACAAAATGGTGCCAGAAACATATATTTGTGTTTTTACAAAATGGTTCAGTTAAATTAATCATTTTTTACAACTCAATAGTCAGATTCTGTAAATTACAAAATGCCAAATTGATGCTTATATAAAGAAACCAGCAGATATCATATATAAAAGATATAAAAGTGAAGCTATAATAACTTATAATGAGCAAGCATGGAGTGGCAGGCGACAGTGGGGAGAAAAAAACTCTATTTTTAGCAGAAAAACACCAGCAGTAGAACCAAGTTCACAAGATGAGCAGCCATCTGCCTCACCCAGCTGGGGTTTGAGAGGACAGGAAAGAGACACAGATGAGCACAGAAGATTCAGGCCAGAGGAAGAAAAAACAAAGAATAAACAGTGTTAATTAGAGCAATAAATCCAAATACGTGCATCAGAATGTCAGATATATTTCTGAATTCTTTTGAAGTTGTTCTGACTAACCTGAGAAATGGCTGACAGTGGAGTCGTTCAGGGTGAGAGGCTGCTCAGGGATCTTTGTTAAACATTTCTTCATCAGTTTGGAGAACCCAAAGACAAAGAAGGATGTTAATAATGATCCAAATAAACTTTTCTCCTGGGTGGGACACAGTTTGGGAACTTTTGATTCAATGTAGTCCAAAGTGTAAAAGTGTAGAATCTAACAGAATATAGTAACTAATTAACCCATAAAGTAAAATCTGATAAGAAAACATCTTTTGGAGAGATGTACCTGCTACCCACTATATTATGAACATATTGATGTGTGTTTAAAAGAACAAAGCAACAACTGGTGACACATCTTCTTACTGAATGGGCGTCTCGTTTATAGTGAAATATTTTAACCACTACTCCACTTACAGTTAAATCTGAAGCCAAATAAAGGGGTAACAGGGTGTCATTTGGGTGCACTCCTTGTTTGTTTTTTACTTTCTTCATATTTTTTTACTTTCCAACAGATCATTTGGCTCAGTCCAGGTGTGATAAACTCTACATACCTTGTGCTTGTATCTTCTAAATAGCACGTTGATACTTACTACTGATAAAAGAGCGAGAGACTATTGATAACTAAGGAGTGGATCAGTTTTGTGGCCAGGCCCACTTGGCTTGCTCAGATCAGGAATAACTTTATCTGGGTCACCTCCACAGAACCTCAGCGCTCCCTCCTCCTGCTCTGCTGGCCAAGCTGATAAGAATATCAAATGAGAGCTTCACTGCAAGAGAACGCTCCAGACGCACCAGTCTGTGCTTTTTTTTACATAGTTTACAGTTTTTAAACTTTTACTCTTTATTCACGATATTTTCTAACACAAGAAGGTAAAACTCTTGAAGCTGAGCTGTTTTGCTTGAATAGATAACAGTCACTCATTCACTTTCCAATTCATTTGTTTCCTGTTGCTCCTTCTTCTCCTTCCTTCTCTTTTTTTCTAATTACTGGTATCCACAGATCTCCCTCCTTTCTTGGTACCTACCACAGTCAAATTAATCCAGACCTGGGCCAGATTCCTGTTCACGCTCCTTTGCTCCCTCCATGGTATGCTGATACCATTACCCACCGGAGTAAGGTTTCCTGTCGGAGGACAGGAGGTCATGACTCTCACGTTACAAGCTGTTAGCTGCTATTTGTGAAAATGAAGAAGTGCTGGAAAACTCTCTGAAACTGACTGATGTTCAACATCATTTGTTTGAAAAACATTTGAATTTTGGTATAGAAATAATTTTAGGATGAGTTTTAATATATTGTATATGGTTGGACCATATATCCTAGCCAAAGTAAAGTTAATGTTTGCTCTAGATTTGTTGAAGATGAAATCCTATAGTTTCTACTATCACTTTTTACGTCTCTTTCTTTAAAGATAATCATATTTGTCAGGCCAGTAGAGTATTGGCACAAAACCAATTTGTTTAAGTTTTTTTCTTAGTAAATAATTTTGTTGTTCTTTTTGACAGCAACATATTTAAAACAAGTTTAATTTGCATAAAACACGTCATGAACCGCTGAGATAAGGGCTACTTTGACACAACCTAAAATTCATGCCAGCACATTGACATGATACTCTAACAGTTGATTTTTTTTTTTTTTAGTAATAATTAAAGTCTGTCTGGCTTCACACGCCTGACGCTTTTTAAAGGAAGTCCATTCAGAGAACATGCAACATATAGTACATGGCTTTGATAGATGTGTATAAATTTAAACAACTTCAAATAGGAAATCAGTAAAACATGCAGTGAATAGGTGAGAAAGTGGTCCAGCAGTGGCTGAAATTTATCTCTGATGATCACAAGTCCTCCTGAGCTCATGCACCACTGCAAAGTGAAAGAGATCTTACTTTGATGGAATAGATTTAATGCCCGCCACCGAAATGCAGAGGTGAATGATAATGTCTTTGCCTGCATCTGTGTTTGTGTCTGTTACCAAAATGTCTCGTGAACCACTGGACAAATTTTAATGAAACTCTCTGAATGTAATCACTGGCTGTACACCTACAACTGATCAAGTTTTGGAGTAAACCCAATTAAAAATGATGGCCAGACATTATAAAATTTATCTCATTTGTTGCAAGTAAGAAGCTTTCAGACCAGCAACAGTATTCTCTGAACCCAGCTGTAAGCTTTCTGGGTCCACAGCAGATTGCTGAGAAGTTAAGTGCAAAATTGGCAAACTTTTCAAAATACAAGTTCTGATTAACCACGCTCCTGGTTTTGCATGTGGTGCTGTGTGCTAGAATATTACATATGTACTTTTTTTAAAGATGCCATATCTGTCGGGCCAATAGTTTTGGCACAAAACCATTTTATGTGCTATAAAATATGTCATGAACTGAGATATGGGTTATTTTTACACTAAGGTGGAAACTAGAGTTCAAAACCCAAAGTGAGTTGGGTTTGGTGTGAAGGAAAACCATTTTAGATCAAAATGTTTTCGGAAAATAAAATTATTTTATTTTTTTTACAGAGAAACTTATCAGTGCAAGGTATTACACAAAACATTTGCCATATAATGGAGGAAATTCATTACAATACAGCAAAATATGACGTTTTTTTCTAAGAAAAAAAAGAGGGGGGAGGATTTGAATAATTGCAAACAACAAAATGGAAAAAACTTTCCAGTTTAATCATATTTAATATATTTATCTTAAAGTGAAGCTTGTTAACTCTTCTCCTGGGAAGTACACAACAACATGGACGACAAATGTCCCGTTCAGAACTTCTCACAAAAATCAGAAAAAAAATTATCACCCTGCCATATCCTAACAGTTGATTTTTTATTTTTTAGTAATTAAAATCTGTCTGGCTTCACAAGCCTGGCGCCTTTTTAAGGAAGTTCATTTGGAGTACATCCAACATACAGAACATGCCTTTGATAGATGTACACAAATTAAATAACCTCAATAAGGAAACCAGAAAAACATACAGCGATGAGGTGACAAATGTAACACGGCAGCAGTGGCTGATGCTAATGGTTGAAACCACAAAACCCAAATTTTCCTCTAAGTATCACGAGTCATAAAACCCTGCAAAGTGAAAGAGATCTTACTATGGTTTGAGTTTATTTTTATATGAATTGGATTAGGTTTGGCTGTTTTAAAACACACGGTTTGACAATGAGGACCGATGTCCATCTCATGCTTTGCAAGTCACAGAGAGGCAGAAGCTCACTGCATTATTCAAGTGTCCTAAATCTTTATCAACTGAGCCCAAGTCACAAGATGGTGATGGAAGTGATGAGAAAGCATCGGAAAGTCATCTACTTCACCCTCTGGTTTTACCTGGAGCATGTTCGTGCTGCAGTGTGGCATTTGGAGACCTTGAATAGAGGCTGGTGGAAGGATGTATACATTATACTAAGCTGAAGAATGAATGGTTGCTTTGTTCGTATGCTTCTTTAAGTATGGTTAAAAGTGATGATGATGAAGCAAAGCAACAGAACAGGAACCATGGTATGACAAAGACATGACATACAATGATAAGACTCTGGCAACTGAGACACTGAGCCCAGTATGCAGTATTTGGGGAGAGTTGATGACAGAACTGCCAGGCTGAACAGGTAACTAAACACTGATGGCAGAAATCACAAAGAAGCATATGGGCAAACAAGGAACAGAGAAATGCAAACTGGAAAAAAAATTAATTACACAAACACCATGAAAACCAAAAACCAGGACATTAAAACTTTAAATATAGATAAGAGTCCACATGAGGAAAACAATAACAGTCATGCTGGTGCAGACATGAAAAGTCATGATTCACTCATCCTGATAGAACAAACTTCCAACTAAGTATGAATTGGCCATTTGTAAATTCAGTCAGCATACTGTAGTATTAAAGGGGAAATGAAAAGTGCTTTAAAGCTAACATAAATCAAAAGAAAGTCATAAAAGGTCTTAAAAAACTTACACTCATTTAAAATTAATAATAAAAGATCAAAAAACTTACTAGGGTCTCTTCGGCATTTTCCGTGATCACTCAGAAGTGTGACGTATCGAGTGCCAAACACAGGAACACGAACAAGGTAGTAAATAGCAAATACAGATAGTGTGGGGGTGAAGTGGTTCAGTGTGTTGCAATTAATTGTGTAAACCGACATGAAACTACAACAGCTGTCATTCGTCAGCTTCCCAAAGGACAAGAAAGTTTGATGGACTTGGTTAGTTTAGCTCCTGGTGAAAATTACAACCCAAAGTCTGCTGACTGACTGTGCAGTGAACGTTCTGAAGAGAACCATCTATATTACAAACCTTCAATAGAAGAACCACCGACCACTGTCGGACCGCCACCCACCACGTCCCGCCTTCCGATCGGCACCCCCGCCTCTAGCTGTCCAGATGGGAAACTCCTTGAAGACTGTGTGACATCATTGTAAAGCTTCGGGGTTCCCCTTGTGAAATATGGGGCTTGAGTTCCCGACAGCATCACTCTTGCCATTGCAACTTCTACTTCACCAGCCATGGAGGTAACACCAACCACATAGTCACCCCACTTCAGGATTTTGATACAAAAACTCTAAAAACAAGTTAATAATGTTTCAAATCAAAGAAATGACCCACTTGAGTGTTTTATGATAGTGTTTAACTGAAAGAACATAATGAAAACTCATTATTTTGATATTTTATTTCATTTCATCTTTAAAACAGGAAGGAGGAAAGATGCCATTGTTTATGTATTGATATGTTTGTTGAGCAAACCAGCCCATATAGAGAGGTGGCCCAGTCTGAAGTGGGAAACAGGGGGAGTTTTAATATGACTGGCTATGGTTTAACAAAAATACTGAAGTGTGGCTACACAAAACACAATGTAACAAGATGGAGCAAGCAATAGTGTTGAAAAACAGAAGAAAAAAAAGAACTTGTCATTAGTCTAAAGTGACTTCTGCCTAACTTGCGTAATGATAAAGTTGAAGATTTTCAGTTGAACCTTACTATATTTCAACTTGGTATTTGTATCACTAAATCAAACCTCTGAGGAAGTTGTGTGTTTGCTCTCAGACATATGGGTAAGGTGGGTTTGACAGTGACTTCTTGGTAAATGATGTGAAGGCTAATCGTGAAGTGTAAGACAGGACTGATAGGAAGCAGAGTTTGAATTACACACGTTGACGTTATTGACAATGATGACAGATAGCTCTGCTCAGAAAATCTGAAAATATACTTTGTAAAGGTTATTAAATTGAATGAACATTTCTTTCTATGTCATGATTAAGGATAGTCATCAAATTAAATAAAACCAACTCTGTGGGAATTACTTCAAGATGAATGAAGGCTTTGGCTGAAAGGGGACGATAGAAAGTTTGCATTTTGAACATTAAACAAATGTCTATGATAAAATATTATCAAGCAATTGAGTCGCTACATGTGTTTACATTTCCCTGGAAACGGTCTGATTCTGTTTGGTGGTGTATGTGTTAATGTTTAACAGACTTACCCTTGTTCACACGCTTGACTCAAAGTTAATAAGTGAAGCTACAACTTTTATTTTCCTAAACTTTGGCAGGTTATGAAATAAATCAAATCTGAATAAGTAGTTGTAAATGTCAAAGCCAAAGAACCTTTGAAAAGTAATGATTTAATGGCTTATTTAGATGTTTGGCACCACGTGTTGGCTTGCTAATCATACCTTAAGTCTGATAACATGGTGTATGTTCAAAAACACCAAAATCATCTGTAATTTATAAACTCCAAACAAGGTTTTTGGTATTTTGTGTACTGCTAATACAAATTATGCTGACCCGTTTGTGTTTTTGTCATAAAATGTTAGTGTGTGGACCCAAATGTAGGAGAGCAGGAGGCAGATTCAGGATCAAAACATCAAGTTTCAATAAGTGCATGAATCCATAGCCTGACAAGCCTCAACATCAGCAGGAACTGACAGGAGGATCTGACATCTGACTGGTGAAAACCAAAAAGTAAATCAAGGGTGATGGTGAGTAATCTTGAAAAAGGAAAAAGAAAGAAAAGATTCTCCTAATGGTGACAGAAGTTATAATAAATCAATTTGCACAGAGAATTCTGGGTGCTTTGTGTTACCAAGAATGTATAAAGTGTACGTTTTAGTGAAAGGTCATCCTAAGGTGAAGGTTAAATGGGCTGTATTTTAACTGCAGTTTCTAATGGGAGTAAAAACTTTAAAAAAAAATGTCTCAACATGTCCTCCAGTACACATGTATAAGGTGTTGCAAGTGCAAGAGTGACTCGGAAGCTGAAGTGAGACACGATTCAGGATGTTTTTACATGAAAGTATGAAATGAGGAAAAAATATTTACCAGTCCTTGTCTACGATGGCCGAGACTGGATTTATCACATTTATTCTCATGGGGAATCTGTGGTTTCAGCTTTTAGCCCGTTTCCTTCCATTTTCCCTCACCAGTTATGTTTTGCAGCAGTCATTGAATCACTCATTAGCTTCTTTTCCCAGCGTGGTGAATGAACCCACTCATGCCAACTTTCCTTTTTCCCCCGCTCACAAGCAAATATGCTTCAAACAATCTGCTCAGTTCTGGGCCCAGTTTTTATTTTTGAAGAACAAAAGCAGCATCTAGTCATTCGATTTGATCTGATTACAATTCAGAGGGCTGCAGTACATTGATAAAACAATAAAATATGCGATGATTTTGATGCATCTCGATTCATCCATAATCACACTTCAAACAAAATCCTGAGCATAAAATCTTTTCGACATAAAAGGAACAAAGTATTGCTCTACATTGCAGAATTCATTCTAACAAGACTGGGACTTGATTGAACAAAAGGCATCAAAATGCAGAGAACAGTGATATAAGGGTTTGTGGCAACAGATGTCCATGCATCACATGTCAGAGCTATCTTACCCACTTTCTTCAGTGTTTCCACAACATTTTGGTCCCATTGTAGAGTCTGCGTTAGTATTTTTGACATAGGATGATCCTGTTCTGTTCTATTATGGCTCCAAAGGGTGCAACATAGTGGAGAAGCCCTGTTTTCATCTACTGATTGCAGACACAAATCCTTCACAATAAAAGTTGCAATATGCTTTGCCTCTTCTGAGTTAGGTGGAAAAATGGATTGCTCCTCTGATTGGCAGCAACAGCTACCACTTTGTTTTTCTTTCTCCTCCAGGTGAAAATGAACAACTTGCATATAATGTAGCTCTTGTCATTTTTTCCTTTACCTTCACAAAACCTTCACTGACTTTCAATACAGATGATGCTGTCAGCCATGTTGTTAGCATGTCCCTGCCGTGTGCACACCATAAACAGTCCAGGTGCTGCACTTCTGCACTCAATTTGACATTATTAGCATTAAATACTAATCAATTTTTGACTTTTTTCAATCAGTTCAGAATTGTTTGTGCTTGTGTTACAATGAATCAAAAATTAGATGAGAACAACCACCCATGATAACCACCAAGGATCTCATTCATTGTAGCGCTCGTCTAGTTGATTGCATGGGATCAAATCAATTACTCCATTATAATTGCAATTTTTCAGGAAGAAAGACTGAGAAATTCTGATGATTATTTAAAACTTTTTTTCATTTTAGGTTTTCAGGGCCATAACAATGTTCCTATATTAATGAGAAACAACTGTCCACACTAAATATTTTTGTTTGAAATGACAGATTTGTTTCTTTCTTTGTACAGGACATGTTTATGAATGCAGCATGCCATCTGTAGTTGATCAGTTACAACAATGACCTAACTCCTGTTGTTTTCTTTTTGAGCGTAATTAATCTGTGTGTTTGACATCAACAAGACCTGCCAATAACTTCTGAGTATTTGAAAATATTTACACGTGCTACAACATTTACAGCTCTGAATTTCAGTGTATTTACAGTATAAATTAGATCAACATAATTACCTTATTATCACGAGTTAAACTGGGGCGTTAGAGACTAATTCGATGTGCATCGATCTTCCGGAGTCATCAAGAGTCACGCAGTTATGTAGACACTGTGACTGTGGCGACCATGACTACAGCTTCTGTTATTTTACTTTATTAGCTTCAGAGCACCAAAGCATGCAGGCTAAAACTGTCACTAAATGTTGTTGGCAATGCCTTACATTCAATACCACCACTTTCATGCTTTCAGATGATCCTACTGTTTCAAAATAAATATATTTATTTATTAACTTTCAAAACTATTGCCACATATCTTAACATTAATGCAGTAAGGCATATGTGGTTATTAAGAAGGCAGTTGTGGATATATTAGTGCAGTGGTCATGTTTAGCATTTGATGTTGAGCATTATCCTAGCATGAATCTTAGCTATGTTAATTCATCAAATAATGGTCTGTCTCTCTACAATAGCCTCCTGATGTTCTAGCAGTTTGTTCAGGTTGATCTCAGTCTTTTTCCAGTTGAAGCTTAAAGGGATAGTTTTTATCTTCTAAAGTGTGGTTCTATGAACAAATAATGTCTTACCTGTTGCAGATATTGCTTTGAACAGCGTCAATTTGGAAAAATAAAGTTTAATTCTGACCTGACTGACAAGCTAATGGCTAGGTCAAGAGGTCGAGACCTAAGTGGATTGCTGCCATCTGAAAGCAAATCAATTCTCTAAAATGGTAACGCTATTTTCTAAACCATTTCACTGCTGACAGTTTTGCTTTACATGTTGATTTCAGCAGAAATATTATTGTATTACTGCAGGTATTGTTACAGCTTTCTGCTGCTGCCGCTATTTGGACTTGCAAAAAACAAAAAAGAAAGCATAGAAATCAATGTGAATAACCCCAAACTGCAAAACTGATGATAATATAAACATTTATAAATTTGTTTTCTCATGAAGTGCTATGAAAGTTTTGAAATTGAACTGTTTTTTGAAGATGCCAGCAATCTACTTTGGATTGGGTCCTGCTTGAAAAAGCCATTAGCTTCTCAATCTGGTCAGAACTGACAGTTTTTGATCTAAACTGAGGTTGTTTCAAGAGCTATCTACAACAGGTAAGATATTAAATGTTTATACCATTTCCACAAAACCCTCTTCAAAAGTCTGAACTATTGCTTTCAATTCATTGTATAAACTCAGCAATAAACCTGATTCTGATTGAGCAAAAGTTCAAGGAATTCTTCTACAGTAAAAATGGACGACTGCTGTTATATTTCTTATCAGCTCTACAGAGCAGAAAAAAATATCCTCAGTTGCCATTTCACTGCTCTCATTCTTTTTTTTACTTTTTCTTCCTGATCTACTCTTGATCAGGCAAGAATATTTTTTTTTGTCCTGTACTTACTGCGTGCCGTAAAAAACTCAAATAGTTGCAAGAAGAAGCTGGTGGATTTGGAGCCATTATTGAGTGTTATGTAACAGCAGAGCTGTGAGCTTTGATGATCTGTTCTGATCTCTGTGCAGATAATGGTGATTGTAGTTAATTTCCAGGCTGCATAGGGAGCTGGCTGGACTGAGACTTGTTTTTTGTTCCAGTGCCAAATGAGAGAACCAGTCCACTGTATGCTGACCTAAATTCACCATTTCATCATTATTAATTTCATTTAAATGACAAAAATCATAGTTTAAGCTCAAGTGTAGGTCCATATTTGAAGTGGACTATTTGTTGCATGACCTTTCTCTGACCTGCACCGTCAGTGTCAAAATAACATCTTATCTGATGGCTAAAAGACATATACAGGCCTCTGTCTCAGTGTTGGCAAAGCAAATAAAAAATACCTTAACGTTTATTTCAGGTAAAAACACTTTGAGCAGCAGGCGAAGATGATGGTAATCACACTTTATGCCTTGTGAGGTCAAATACCATGTGACACCATCTCTCATTTCTTTAGATTATGCTTCCAAGAAGCCAGACTTTCTTAGAATCTTTTAAATTAGTCTTGATCAAAACCTTTTTTGGCTTTCTGAGTGATTTTATTATTAGTAGTAGTATTATTGAGATTTTTAATTTTATATTTTAAATATACTCTCACTTGCCACTTTGCTAGGTACACCTTGCTAGTACTGGGTTAGACCCCTTTTGCCTTCAGAACTGCCTTAATCCTTCATGGCACAGATTCAACAAGGTACTGGAAACATTCCTCAGAGAGTCTGGTCCATATTGACATGATAGCATCACGCAGTTGCTGCA
>JAOXNZ010000098.1:10576200-10593493 GCA_028566095.1 Kryptolebias brasiliensis | reverse complement strand
ATCCTGATGGCTGGTGGCTGTTGGCTTCCAGCGTAGAAATTTCTTAATTTTTTACTGTGGTTCTTTCCCTTAGTAGATTTTTCTTACCGTTGATGTGCAGATGGGACGCTATCTTCTGAGTTAAGTGTCAGCCTAGAGCTCAAAACTTAGTTTTAAAAGATGCTGTGATGGTTTCCATGGTAGCCAGAGGTGAAACCATTTCGAAAGATCACAATTTCAGAAGAAAATAAATGTATTTAAAAGATGCATGGTCTCCATGGTCACTCCACAGAGCCAACCACAGCAGGTGATCTATTACAGACAATTATTTTAACACTTTTCAATTCTAAATTAATTAAAGTCTGCTCTCAAACAACAGCTTTAACATTAGCTAGTAAAAACCAGTAACGTGTGGTAGCTAATAGGTAATGTCACCTCACTTTGACAGTAGAATTCATCCGAAATAATCAGGAAAAAAAGGCATTAAAATACAAGACATTGGTCAAAATACTGACAAAATATTATTTCGACAGCAACGCCACTAATTAATTCAAAAGAATATAGTGTAACCTAAAATACTGCACTAAAAGTTTAAATGACCTGATCTTTAAATATGATTTACGTTAAATTCATTCATCTTCAGGCCTTCAAAATAAAACATAATTTACACATTAATTCTGAAGTGGTGCTGTACTTCAGGAAAATCAGATTTTGAGTGAAACTCAACAATGTTGTTGTGCTTTCTTGTGCTGTGATTTGTCAGAACTTCAGACTTTCTTTGCTTTCTAATGACCACAACAAAAAAAAGCAAGAAAAATATGAGTGAGAGCAGCTTTATTGGGAATTTGGTCATATTATTCCATCATTCGAGCTGGAGACTTCCTTCTTGTCTGGCTGTAGGTTTTAGGTTTACTGCTGGAGTTGAACTTTAATTCTTGAATTGAAAACATTCACAAGTGTTTCCTGAGAGTGGCATTTATTATATTTGAGTTTCAAGAAGGTCTTTGTCTATAGTAACAGAAAGAAGCACCAAGTCCTTTCTTCTAGTATTTACACACAGTGAACTCCTCTCACTGATCACTTACAGAAGGTCAGAAAGGACCCGTCACTATTTTGGATGAAAGAAAGAACACACCTTTGGGCACTTAAATAAATAAAACAAAAACTAGCATATGTGAGTGAAATACATAGAAAAGACCAAGAACTCCTCAGCCGAAGAGGACATTCGACACTGAGCTACTTTAAGGTCCTGCAGTGTTCGTCGGGCAACAATGAATTTACGCAACAGCAAATTAAACTACTACAGAGGTCCTCTGTTGTAAAAGTAAAGCTGACCTGTCCTCATTTTAACTTACAGAAAACACCTCATTATGAAGTGCTTTAAAACTGCTATGAAAAAAAATCAGGATCTTTTGCTGGAAATGTCACGAAAATACATCAGATACAAAATAGATGTAAGGGAAACCATGATCATTTCATTGTAATCTTCACATTATCAACGAACGTGAAATAGAAGGCCTCCAAAAGGCCTGTGCTCAATTGCGCCGCTGCTTATTTACATGATTAAAAAGTCTTAAACATCTAATGGTCCAGAGATTTTCCTTCAAGCACCATCTGGATCTCTTTGGCATCCAGGGTTTCATATCTGAGCAGAGCGTCTGCTAGCTTCTTGTGCTCCTTGCTGTAGGTCTTCAGGATGTTTTTTGCTCGCTCGTAGGACTCCTGCAGGGAAGGGATAAAAAGCTAGAAGCTGATCCAAAATGAGAAGTTGAAAACATCTCCATATGGAGCGAAGCTCACCTTTAGTAAAGCCCTGACTTCCTGTTCGATAGCAGCTTGTGTCTCAGGGCTCTGCTTGGATACGTCTCGGTAGGTCATGACCCCGAGCTGCGGAAAAGCAAATGATGTCTTTCAAAGCTGAACAAACAATGAGGCTTTTCAAACTTTTAATGAGGATCAATATGAACATCAATGGGTGACTTCAGTCAGAGTTACAAACAGCTCTTTGTGTGTGTAATTATATAGGTAGAACTAGTTTTAAAACTGCTTTATCTTCAGCTCTGTGTGTGTTTTTTCAATGCACAATTTAAAGTTTAGCTAGTCATGATTTTCAAAGAAAAATAAATCTAAGTATATGATGGAAACATCTCCCCAAATAGGTTTCAACCATCAGGCTCAAACAAACAATTGCTTTGCGATAACAATATTAAAATAACTTTATAAACTATAGGTGACAGATGTCTACAATGTTTTATGTAGGAGATATGACAAAAACACCCTTCACCTCCAGTTTTGAAGAGCAAACTGACCTCAGATACAAGTCAGTGATGGTTTGGTGTGAAGACAAGTTACCTACAGTTTGATGTAGAAGAAGTGTAAAGATTGTGAGAATACGAAGAGTTTGCAAGAAAGACTTTTAAAAGTTTAGCCAGCTCAGACGTTAGGGTGTTAAATCATTGCACTTAAATTTTGTTAAAGTCTCCAAACTCATAAAACTTGAACCGTGATTGTGTAAAAAAAAAAAAAACGGTAAAGATATCAAAACGCTATTAGAATCGTGTAAAGCGCCACTTTTCTTGACCTGTTTAAACTTTGAATAATGTTTCAGCTGTGTAATATGCCACGGAGAACTGGGTTTTCTCACTTGTTTCACTCTTTTCTAAGTGGATAACTTGACAAAGTAATCATAAGCGTGTATGTTGAACGATGTACTGACACCAAAACTCAGATCACTATTCCAGTTTGAGACGTACATTTTGATGAATTTTGAATGGGTTTTCCCAAAGCTACGGGAGGAGATGCAAATTAAAAATCCTGATAGAAATGGAAGAGTAACAGACAAATTAAATGGTAAAACGGTAAATGGATTGTAGTTATAGAGCACCCTTCTACCCAATCAGGCCACTCAAAGCGCTTTAAACACAATCTGTGCCCTCATTTCCCCATCCACACACATTCATACAGCACAGAGTCTCTACAAAGCTAATCTGAATAAATCCTTCTATAGAGTCTAATCAGTGCTTTTAGATCACTTTCATACACCGATGGGGCACATCAGAGGCAATGAAGGGTTCAGTGTCTCGCCCAGGGACACTTCGACATGTGGCATCATGGCGGAATCGAACGTCCAGCTATCTCATTGGAGGACAACTGCTCTAACCACCGATCCACAGCCTCCAACGATTAATTTGAACAAAAAGCAGCTGTTTCCGTATGTCTCCAAATTTCTCTTGGTTTTTCCTAACCAAGCATTACAATGATGATAAAACTTTGCATTTATCTCTCCATTTCTGTTCACACATACACCCACTCTTTCTGCAGCTGGTATTTCATTTAAGCAATGATGATAAAAAAAATAACATATTTTCAAGAGGTACTCCAGTTTCTTACAGAAGCTCTGAACCATTGAGTCATTTTTCTTTCTTTACTTTCTTCAAAAGATTCAACAAAACACAAAATATTAAAAGTTTGATTCATATTTTATGTTTACCTTGTCGCTCATGCCGAATCTGGTTACCATCATTTTTGCTATTTGGGTTGCACCATCGAAGTCGCTGGAAGCTCCTAAAACCACACAAGAAAACAAAACAAAACCAAAAAAGAGATCAAAGCTAATGTTGTCTAATAAATCTAGCACACAGATGATAACACAGATACAGTCAAAGGAAGAAGGAAAAAAAAAAAAGTCTTTCCTCTTTCAAGTCTATTGTTTTACATATAAGGACAGAATGAAATCATCATGTCTTTACCAGGTTCTACAATTATTTAACTTTAACCTCAAATGTACAAAAACACACAACAGATTCCCACTATGTTGTTACTTATTAAACTATAACAAAGCCAAAATGGAACAGTTGTGGGAAACACTGAGTCCATCCTTTAACAGCAATAACAAAGTAGTTGTTTCCTGCTGGACTTTATGGTTTTTAAAACATTGCAACAGTTCAGTTACACAATTACTTTGTCATGAACTTTAACATTTACCCTGCAAACTGAGGCCTGTAGAGTCTGAGATGGAGCTCTTAAGTTTTTGCATTGCACAGTAAATAGTAAATGGACTGTACTTATATAGCGCCTTTCTAGCCAATCAGGCCACTCAAAGCGCTTTTCAACACAATCTGTGCCCTCATTTCCCCATCCACACACATTCATACAGCACTCTACTACATCTCTACAAAGCTAATCTGAATAAATCATTCTATGGAGGCTAATCAGTGCTTTAAACTCCATTTATACACCAATGGGGCACATCGGAGGCAGTGAGGGGTTCAGTGTCTTGCCCAGGGATACTTCAACATGTGACTTCTGCCAGGAATTGAACCTCCAAATCTCTCATTGGAGGACAACTGCTCTAACCACTGATCCACAGTCTCCACAGACTGTCTTAAATGTTTTCCACTTGTAAATAATCTTTCTCACCGTAGAATTATGGACTTTAAACTGTTACCTTTAACTCTTCTCAGATTGATCAGCAACAACAGGTCCTCTCAAGTCATTCCTGTTGTCTTGACATTGTGTTAACACCCACCCAGAGCAGCAAAGGGACAAAACTCCTGCTTTTAAAGAAGTGGGCACACTGATGATGATCAGTTAATCGAGTAGATTGAATTAACAGCACCTGGCTGCTACTTTCTCTCTTAAATCCTAAGGAAGCAGTAAGGGTGGACTTAGTTTACACACACAGCTTTTCCATTTTTGCTTTGTTCCTGTTTAACAAAAAAAATGACCCGGTGGAATCCATTGTGTGTCCATCCTGTTTCAATTCCCCAGAATTAAATAAAGCATGTTCTTTTTCCCCATCACTGCAGCTTAATCAGCTTACTTTATGGAGTACTTCTGATGTAAATTGTACTGTATCACTAACAGAAGTTATCAATACTTCTACATTGGCTCCTCTGAAGTGTGTACCTGTGGTAACGTCGTCGTCTCCAAAGATGAGCTCCTCTGCGACACGGCCACCCATGCTGACATCCATCTGAGCCAGCAGCTGGGCTCGTGTCTCGCTCCAGCGGTCGTCTTCTGGGAGCATGGACACCTGGAGAGCAAACATTAGAACGATACCGATTAGTTTTAGGATTTGGTTCTAATGGGAACTGAATTTATTGAAGTTATAACAAAAACTAACATGGCCAAGAGTTGGTCCTCTGGGCATGATGGTAGCCTTATTTATTGGCATTGCGCCTTTAGTGTAATAGGCAACAATAGCATGGCCGGACTCATGGTACGCTGTAATGGTCTTATTCTTCTTGTCTATTTCAACGCTGCGCCTCTCGGGACCTGGCAGGAAAAAGACAAAGAAAAACAAAAAATTAAAGCCTTTCATTCATGCTGGAATTCTTTCTGACTCCTGACTTGTTTCGTGTGACACGTAATGAGGGCTTCAGAGCTGATCAGAGTGCTGTGTTTATTCACCCATGAGGATCTTGTCCTTAGCAAATTCCATCTCCTTCAGTGTCACCATCTCTTTTCCATCCACTGCTGCCTTTAGGGCTGCCTGGTTCACAAGGTTCTCGAGCTCTGCTCCGGAGAAGCCCACTGTGCCTCGGGCGATAATCTCTGCATCAATGGCTGTGAAGGAACAGAGACAAAAGTCTTCTTTACAAAAGGATCCTTTGAGGCTTAGTTTTATTAAATGAGCTACAAAATGTGCTTGTTTTCTCATGAGTAAGAGGAGAGCAATCCGAAACACTAACAAACCCAAAGGTTACAAATTATAAGCTAGAATTTAACAAAGTATCCCACAAGGAGACCTACCAGGGTCCACTTTGATCTTTGAGAGGTACCAGTTGAGAATTTCTTTGCGTCCTTTCACATCAGGTCGAGGGACGTTCACCTGCATGTCGAACCTCCCAGGCCTCACCAGAGCACTGAAGCATAGCAGCAATACAAAATACATATATATAAATTTAATTAAAAGTTAGAACCTCTATCTACTTACTAATTATAAAATGAATGAAGAAAATTACAAGCTCAGAATAACTGGCTACATTTTAATAACTATATGTACACTATTAGGATTGGCTTTTTTGTCAAATTAACATACAATTTATTTCTTAAGCTGCATGCTTATTGTTTATTATTATTTTCCCCATGCAAATGTGTACAAGCAATCCAGTCACTGTAGTGTGAAAATGGTTTAAATAAATTCAGTGGACAAATACAATAAAAAGGGAAGTTTTGTATATTTAAGCTACTTGATGCAACTTCCTTTCATGTTTCTGAACTGCTGACATCATGGTAAAACAGTTCAGTCAACATTACTATGTTCTACTTAAATGAACTAAATAATGTGTAAGTAAAACAAAGATTCCTCTAAAGTGAGAACATACTTATCCAAAGCCTCTGCAAAGTTTGTAGCACCGATAACGATGACGCCTTCATTTGGTTTGAATCTGTGAAACATTCAAATGTTGGTTATTTTAGGCGGAGATTTGCTTCATCGTTGAAGAAGTTGCAGTGATCGTAAATAAAACGGACCCATCCATTTCAGCCAGCAGCTGGTTGATGGTTTGTCTAGAGTAGGGATGCATAGGAGACTCAATCCTCTTCCCACCCACGCTGTCCAACTCGTCAATGAAGACGACACAAGGAGCACTGGCTTTTGCCTCTTCTACAAATCACACAACAAAATGCTTCAGTTTGATACATCTTCAAGTCACCTTTTTTTCTTTCTTTTTTTAATTTTGCAAACTTACTGAAAAGGTTCCTGATCCGACTGGCACCTACACCCACAAACATCTCATCGAACTCTGATCCTGAAGCGTAGTAGAAAGGCACATCAGCCTCCCCAGCTACAGCTCGCGCTAACAGAGTCTTTCCTGTGCCTGGGGGGCCAACAAGGAGGATCCCTGTGGAGATGGAACAAAGTTTAGACAAAATAAACACTATTCTAGATTATTATCATTATCACAAAAAAAAAACCCAGAAATACTGAAACTGGTAATGATACCTTTAGGCAGCTTTCCACCCAAAACAGTGAACTTCTGAGGGTTCCTGAGAAACTCAACAACATCTTGCAGCTCATTCTTTGCCTCCTCCACTCCTTTGACGTGCTCAAACGTCACGTTCTTCATCTGGACAGGGTCGACTGCTGAGTCAAGGCCGGACGTGGTGCGGAACCTAACTGCAAAATTCCCCCCAAAAAACAAACTTTTAAGAACAACATTCCTTCACATTATCTTATAATTACAAATAAATTATCTTCTTTATGCTTACTGCGGCCCACATAGTAAACAAGGTCCAAATTTACGCAGCATTTTCATATTTACAGCTACTCATTTTACTCCAGCTGGGCAGAAAATATAAATAGCTAGTGTAGATATATAGTGTAAGGATTAATAAAGAGTAGAATGCACAAATTATCAGTAAAACTCTACATGCACACCGTAGCACACAAATTAGATTTTGTTTTCTTAATAGTAAGTGTTTTAAACCATACACGTGAATTTAAAAGCTGAAAATAGACAGCAACCATTTTTATTTCAATGAAGAAGAAATTCTTAAAAGCCAAAAGGATGTAGGGTTATTTCAGTGTGCAAGTAGAGCTGTGATTTCATTTGCATGCATATGAAGGAATGAAAACCGAAACAAACCGGCATCAGAAAAGGAGCCTTTACCGGAGAAAAACGGGGTTTTCGACAGACCATAAATGCCAATCAGTAGGAGAACAAGCAGTATCAACCTGGTTCTCCTCAGTGATTCTGTCAAAACAGCACAGAGAAAGTTAACTAGGAGATCCATCAGTCTGCATGTCATCCAACAATCACATTTCCTCTTTAGGTAATAACTGAAATGTTGGTAAGTGAGCTACATGCCTTGTGTTCTCTGAGTTAAAGCTTGAGCCCTCATAAACCCATCAGTGAAACCCAGCTTGAAAGCCTCCTGTTGGTTTTCAGGAAGGTTTTTCTGTTGTACCACTTGGTCCAGAGAATGTGCCTCAGCTCCTTTGTCCTTCAAGAGAAACCCCTGTGACAAAAACAAAAACTGATTTTTCTCCCCACTCCAAACCTTTAAATAATAGCTAAAATTTACATCCATGTAGACAAATTATTGGAGACAATTCACTTGAAAAAAGGTGTGTGTTTTTACCTTTTTATACAGCTTGAACGATAGAAAGTTTGACACATACGTCAATGTTTTCTTTACACAAACACCTTTTAAATAACTCTTAACCTTGTCTAATCGATAACAGCCATACCTTCATGAAAGCTGGTGTGTAGGACTCAGATTCTACCGGACCGTCATAACTGGACTCCACTCGTCTGGTCTTTGTTCTAAGAGTCTTAAATCCTCGGCTCTGAACCCACACTACAAGGACCAACACACAGTTAATGAATGAATTAAATAAAATAACAAAGCATGATCCTATATTTCAAGCTCTTCACAAGTCTGTATATCTAAAGTTAGATTGTAAAGATTATTTTTGTACCAGGTACAAAAATACTGACTGAGATGGTTTGGACATGTGCAGAGGAGGGACAGTGGGTATACTGTTAGAAGGATGTTTGAGATGCAGCTGCGGAGGAGATATATGGATGCAGTTAGAGAGGACATGGACATAGTTGGAGTGAGGACAGAGGACGCAGAAGACAGAGTTAGATGGAGGAGGACGACTCACTGTGGTGACCCCTAAAAAGGGAACAGATGAAAGAAAAAGATTTTTGTACCGGGTAAAAACTGTAGTTCTGAGCAGACTTCTCGAAGAGGGCTGTGGTACTGTCTGTGGAACAACGAAGGGCCTGAACCCCATAATCTTCTTTGTGAAACCCCTTTGAAGGAACAAAACAACAAAAAAATCACTTCAAGTTTATTTCATAAAATGCCAACTAAAATGAAAAAAGGTCTGTGTTGAGCTGCTCACCATGCTTGTTTTGAAAGAAGCTGTCTGCAGAAACATGACTAGTCCTCCATATTGAAGTAACAGTAGGAGGCTCTTCTGGACTCGGAACCGGCAGTAACCTGCTGACCAGCTCATCCAGCTGACTCACCCGGACCTCTGAAAGACCCAGATCCCTCAGGCTAACACTTGGCTGTGAAGAAACAAACAACAGGAGCAGATTATTCACACGTCAGCAAGACAATTGGCTTTGCACCCTAGAAAAACTTTAAAAGAATCCTTTGAGAATACAGTATAATATATAATATTTTTACAAACTCAAATTAAGTCTACTCTAGGATGTTCAAAACAGCTTTGATGAAAAGAAATAATGACCAGGTACAGTGTCATTTAAAATGCATTTCTTCATCTTTTACTGAAAATAACGACGCTTGCAGCTGAAAGCACAAAATTTCTGATTATGTTTTAGCTTAAAAATGTGAGACAGTAAGACTTTACATAAAATTTTAAAGTCTAAATAATTATTTTACAACAGCACATCTTTAGTACAGATTTAATAGATTTTGCTGTATTGTAAATTTTGTTAAAAGATAATTCTAACTCACTTGTGATCAAAATGAAGCGGATTTAGCAAGGCTTATTTTGAATCAAATTTAGTCAGTACTCACGAAAACATTCAAAACAACTGACTGATTTGGACAAACTCTTCAAGTGATTAGAAAAGGATGGAGCAAATGAGACACTAATCATGGCAGAGCAGTAAAGTAATAGAGACCAGGGTCTACCAGACAGGACCCAAGATGAAGGCTGTGCAAAGATGCAGCTGAGACAGTCCAGCATGTTGCAGGTTGTCAGATGCAGGCAGGTAAGGCATGCACAAAGCATCATAACCAAGTGGCTGGAATGGTGTACAAAAACACATGTGCTGAGTATGAACTGGAAGTCCCACAGGCAAAGTGGATGTCCACCGAGGATGGTGGAGAATTGCAGGGCTAAGATACTCTGGGACTTCCAGATCCAGACTGACAAACAGGTGATGGTTAACCAACCGGACATTGTGGTTGTCGACAAGATACAGAAGAAGGCAGCAGTGATAAATAGTAGCGTGATAGTAGTGATCCTAAGTGAGTGTAACTTCAAGAAGAAGAGAAGCTCAAAAAATACCACGGGCTGAAAGAGGAAATAGAGAAGCCTTGGTGATGTCAGTGGTCATCAGAACACTCGGGTCTGTGACCCCCAACAGGCCCGAGTGGCTCCAACAGATCCTAGGAATGACCTCTCTGTTCAGAAGAGCAGCTAAGATACTGTACAGGACCTTGAAGCTTCCAGGTCTTTTGAGGAAGCTTGATAAACTGGTGATGGCTAACCAAATGGACATGATGATGCTTGACAAATGTGTAAATCTCAAGTTTGGGATCCTATAATTTATAGCATATTTGTAAAAATAAAAAATAAAAAAAACACAGATTTCCATTTGGAAAGTTAGGGGTTTGATTCCCAGCTCTGCAAATCGCTTTGCAAAACTGAGCTGTGACTGATGAGAAAACACCTGTAAAAGATTGTGTGAAAATTGCAAGAAAATATGTGAATTTTCAGTAGCAGGCTCACTGACCCGAGTGTTTGCGATCAAGTGACCTGCGGCAAAATCCAGACAGGTTGTAAACACCTGCGACGACTTTGTGACTATTTCGAGAAAAAGGTTGTTTCAGACGTTTTTTTTTTTTAAGAATATGTTCAAAACTCAAGCAACAAAGCTGTGCACCTGTGCAATTCTCGTAAAGAAGTTGAGGACCCTGAAGGACATTTGGGAGACTCTCTCATGAATGCCAGCTACTCACAGCGCAGTGAGATACCATCTTCAGAAAGGTTTAAGTGTGGAGCATTTACCTAACCACTACTGCATAATCGCCAACATATGTACCATGTCCCTCTTACCTCTTTTAGATACAAACTATGTTCCTGCGAGAAGTCTTTGTGAAGGGTCTGGACTGAAGCTGTGGCTGAGTTCTTCAGAGAGTGGAGGACATTGATGACCTGGCTGAAAGGCACTATCATCTGAGAAACAACAAAACAAAAGAGCGACAGTTTCATCACATGGTGACATGAATAACCTTGGCATTAACCACATCTACACACTACCCACATTAGTTACTGTTTAACAAAACTAGATAAGCTTTGTTGGATTTCAAATGGATCTGGTAAATACGACAGTGGGTCAAGATTAAGTGTTATGAATGCATCTGACTGATCGATTTTTAGATAATTAAATTACTCCCTACAAAATGACATTACCTTTGGTCTTCTTTGGTCTATCAACCTATATCGAATGATAAAATTATGACCAAAACTAGTGCTCAGAAATCAGACAACATGACGCAAGCATGGGCTGAGTCGGATGTCAGTCTGATACCGACATGCTAGATGCTAGCTTTAGCTAAGCTAAGTTGTCATTGACAAAAACAAAAGTCAAAACAAAAACAGACATGTAGCGAGTCATTGGTTGTACTCGTAGCACTTAACTACAGGTAACGCAAACTTTATACCTGAAAATGTTGTCAGGCAAACCCATATAAGTAAGCCAAATCAACCTGCTTCTGAGTGCGCTTACCTGCTGGGGTTGAAATGACGTCGATAGCGAAAACATTTTGCCTAAAAAATATTTAAAAATATGCTTTTAGATGGTTACTGAGTAAGCACAGACCCTCTATGAAATGTTAATAAACGAATCCTCCTCGAAGCGGCGTCCTTTGTGTTGTTATTGTTATACAACGCTCAGAAGTTACACAACTTTTTTTAAGCTAACTACGGCAAATGGATTCTACGGCTTCTGAGGTCAAATGGACTACAAAATGACGTTACTACCGGGTACAGCTTTCATAATGGCGTCACGTACATACGTTGATGGTCACGTATGCCAATAAAAACTGAAAATTTTGTAACTTAAATTTAAATACAAGTTTACTTAAAATTCACAGTTAATAAGTTATACAACTATAATAATAATAATAATAATAACAACATGTATTACTATTTAGCTACTTTTTTGTCGTGACCTATCGTGACTGCCTGATTGAAATGTAAAGTGTGTTTATTTAACAAACTGCATGGTTTATTATGTCAAAGTTTACCAACAAAAATGTTATCAACATTATATTAATGTGTTGTTTTAAATACAGGAATGATATTTAATTACACACCACTTTGTCTGATTCTTTTGTACAGGCACAGTTTTAAGTTACTAAACTCACTTCAAAGGACCCGTGACGGGGCAGGGAATTCAAATTTCAAAACAAACCCAGAACAGTTGTTTTGTCATGCAGGTGTTTACTTACGGCTAGCTGACTGTTTCAGAACAAGACAATTAATTTTGTTGGAGCAGTTGAATAATGGAGGTAGAGGAAAAACGCGACTCGGGTTCAAATGTAAAAACGGTGGAAGTTCCGAAACCACCTTCGATCGACGATTTTAACATTTTGAAACCCATTAGCCGCGGCGCCTTTGGCAAGGTCTACCTTGCTCGGAAGAAGTGCAATGCACGTTTATATGCCATTAAAGTGAGTCTATTAGTCTTTGGCGACTGTGAGTAAACAAGTTAACACGATTTAAACTGAATTTCTGTCTGAATTTTCTCATTATCTTTCTGCCAGGTGATGAAGAAGGCAGACATGATTGACAAAAACATGACGAGCCAGATGAAGGCAGAGAGAGACGCACTCGCTCTCAGCAAAAGTCCCTTCGTCGTTCACCTGTTTTATTCCCTTCAGACAGCCACCAAGATCTATCTGGTAGCACTGAGCAATTGAATGTGTGAAACAGTTCTAAATTTGTGGTGTTTTCTTTGTTTTTTTTAACACATATACTAAAAATATATGATTCCTGTCAGGCAATATACTTTGCCAGGTCATTGTTGTACTTTTGCCTTTAGACAGACATTTCTGTTAGTTAAATGATATAAATGTGACTAAAAGTTTTTCTTATTTTTCAGAACTTTTAAGATTAGCTCATATATTTGTGATAGGATAGGTTGGTTGCTGTTTTATTTTGCAGCAGAACTACAGAAGTGTCTGACCTGAAACACTCAGATGAAACTTTAAATATCAAAAAAAGTCCAGGTTAAGCAGCTTTTAACCTTCAGATTCTTGTTTATAGGTAATGGAATACCTGATTGGTGGAGATGTCAAGTCTCTCCTTCATATTTATGGTTATTTCGACCAGGATGTGGCTGTAAAATACATCTCAGAGGTTGCATTGGCTTTGGACTATCTCCACCGTCATGGCATAATCCACAGGTATGGATGTATGCAGATTATTGTTAAATGTAGATTACATTGATTCACTTCACTCTGTAAAATATGTTGGAATTTTAACTTTTCAGAGACCTGAAGCCAGATAACATGCTCATATCCAACGAAGGTCACATCAAACTAACCGACTTTGGTCTTTCAAAAGTCAAGCTTGACAGAGGTATGAAGTCTTTTCATCTTGAACAAAATGTGCCCATCACCACATGTCAGATTCATGATTTCTGTGTGGTTTCTAATCGACACAGAGCTGAGTCTAATGGATATCCTTACCACTCCGTCCTTGGCTAAACCAAAAAAGGATTTCTTCCGCACTCCGGGTCAAGTTCTCTCTTTAATCAGCTCCCTTGGATTTGTAAGCAAATTTATCCAATTTCAAAAAAAGGTTTTCAGTTTTTTGATGACCCATGTGGAGTTTGTTGCACGTAACTTTCTTGCCGTTTGTCACAAACTATAGAACACACCTGCAGGCGATAGCAAGCGTCACTGCAGCGCCTCTGTTGTGTCCAGCCCGATGTCCTGCAGCAAAATCAAACCAAAGAATAACTCTCTCAGTTCTCCCTTGATAAACAACAAAGACCAGCAGTTTTCTCCCGCAGGCTACATCAGTAAACTGGGTACGTCATTAACAGAATGGAATAGACTGTTTAGACCAGAACACATCATCTTGGTGGCATCATTCACTGAAAGTTTAATCTGTACTTTGTTTTTCTAGGGCCTAAAAGTAAAATGTTTAGTCCTCATAACCTGGCAAAAAATTTGACACCAACGTTGCTGAAAAACAGAAAACGGTTTGAGACAATGAGTGGAGGCAGCACCACCGACACCGAAGGTGGTGTCAGTCCACTGTGGGAGTGTGAGGAGGTGGGTGATTGTGATTTACAGATATTCCATAGTCCTAAACAAATTTCCCCAAGGGCACAATAACATATATTACATTGAATCATTGTAAATGCAAATGATGATGTTTCTAATGTAAAATAAATTTAAAAAAATGATCAGTTCTTCTACTGTTCTCTCAGATTAGTTGTGTTTTTAGTGATTTTGTTTTTTCTATTCTTTTTTTATTTATTTAGAAAGAAAATGAATGCATCAATAATCAGAAAATTAGAGGACAGTCTGAGTCCAAAGGACCTGAACAGGTCCGTGGACCCACAAAGTTAGACACAGCTGGCGTCTCTACCAAGACTTCCAGTAGCGTGTCAAAAACGTCAAACTATGACCATCTTCCAGATAAAAGGTCTCACAGAAAGAAGCGGAAGTCTGTCTCTGGAGCTCAGAAAGACATTTGTCCGTCAGTGAGAGATGACTGTCAGCTTGCAGTTCCCTCATCCGTGAAAAGGACATTTTCAGAAACCGAAAGAAGTCCAGAACTACTGGAGAGCCGAGCTAAGAAGAGAAACACAGACTACAAGAGATTCTTTGATATTCCAGAAGAGATTGCGAGGAATCACACTGGTCTGACTGGGACGTTTTCCACCTTCCAAATAGGCGACTTCTTAGTCTCCACTAAAGAAGACGAGGCAGCTGAACACAGGAGTCCGAAGCGGTCCAGTCCCATTGCTGTGGCCAAAAGTCTGTTCAGGGAGCTGGAGGAGCCAGCGGAAGATGTGTTTGAAGACATATCACATTTAAGTTTCACATCACCACTTCCTGGGAATGGTGATATTTGCAGGAACCTGAGCCTGGACTCTGACGGATCCATGCATGAAACCTCTCTCATCCTGGACAGCCACGCAGCAGCAGCCCTCCAACCAAACACACTGGTAGAAAATTCCCTTTTATCCGAGGAAAATGAGAAGAAGAAGAAAAACTCCTTGACGTCTGAATTTGTTGCCACAGGAACGCCTAAACTTGGGGGAAGAGCTGGATCTCGGTGTTCCCTCCTCAGCTCATTCCCTGAGCTCGTCCGGAGCGTTGCACTGTCCCCCTCCTTCCTCAAGCCACGCAATGGCGTCGTTTTCCGCAGTTATTGCAGCTCCATTAACCGCTCCAACATGTCGGGAGTGTCCAGGCTCAGCGTCGGATCTGTGGAGGCCATGGACGTGTCCACATCAGCTTCTTATCACTCTGCATTTGGAGCTGCAACACCCGTGCAGAGAAGACCAAACTCCAGCAGTTCTGATTATCAGGTTGGTATGCAGAGATAACAAAGGTGGGCTGCTGAGAAAGATGGATGTGCATATTTCATACTTGGTATTTGTAGTTTTTGCTGTATTTTAAATTATATTTATTAAAAGATGTCCTTTGCTCAATCATTTTCACTAAATATATTATTTTAGGGTGTTTTCTAAAACACAGTTAAACATGTAATGAGCAAATTATTGGTTTGTCAGTCTTTCATTTGATGTCCCTCTCTCAATAGACTCCTCAGCCCATGTCGACCTCCCACACCCCTTACAGGACTCCGAAAAGCGTCCGAAGGGGGGCGCTGCCCGTTGAGGGGGCGCCGATTTTGGGAACCCCAGATTATTTGGCTCCAGAGCTGCTTCTCGGAAAACCCCACGGTAAAAGAGGGAAACTCTTACGCAAAACAATGTCAAATAGATTCCCGCTTCCAATCTACCTGTAATGAAGTAGCCCGCTGCTTTACTTTGCAGCTCCTTTTGACAGACGTTCTTTTGTTTTGTTTTTTTTTAGTTTCAGGAAGTGGTCCGTTTGGTAAGTTTGTAACAGTATTCTTGCTTTAATGCAAGCAAGCTCGCATGTCCCCACCTCGCCCACCCCAGGCTGCTAATGCATTAGAGGAAATGAGCTGATTCCTCCCCGTGTTTTCCCATCCCCTCTGTTTCTGCCCTTTGGGTCTGTGAACAAACTGTGGGCCTGAATAGAGGGAAGGGAGTGGTGGTTTAAAGTGTGTAATTAGAAGGGTTTGCTTTTCGGTTTGGGAAGAAACGTCTCCTCCTAACATTAAGCTAACACCGTTGTTAACAGGGGGACTGTGGAGGCTGATGCGCTTCTTAACTGGACAGATGGGTTTTTCTGCTTTCAAAATCTTCAAATTTGGGGTCAGTGTGCTCAGAGATAAACAAAGTCTGTTGCACAATGCGTTTTTGTAGTCTGAATGGGCTGTCACTAAAAGGATCCAGTTTTCAGTATTTATTTATCATGACTACTAAAAAGGGTTAATGATTTCAACCGTTGTAGCTGTTGAGAAGCAGAATTTATTGTTTAAACACTTCATTATTGGTCATAAACATCAACATTTATGTGCAATAGACTCAACTTTCATGATTTGTTATGACATCCCAAGCTACCTGTTATTGTCCGCATGCATGTCAAAGTGAATCATTGCTGGAATTATTCTCTCCTGTTACACTCGTGAGTGGAGGAGTGATGAACTGAATCACTTTAAGCTTAGTCTAATGTAGTTTCTGCTTCAGCCACTGCAGTACAGTCAGTTCACACTAACAGGAGTCGCAGGAGGAGATGTTTGTAACCTGCCGCAAATCGATGATGTTCTTCCTCTCTGCTCCCAGACTGCAGGGTGGACTGGTGGGCGCTCGGCGTGTGTCTGTTTGAGTTCCTCACGGGCGTGCCACCGTTCAACGACGAGACGCCTCAGCTGGTTTTCCAGAATATCCTCAACAGAGGTGGGTTTTGTGTTTCATGGAGCCCCACCTTAGGGCTGGTTAACGGTTTGCTCTTGCTTCTCTTTGCCACCTCACTGTCATTTTATTTTATTTTATTTTTTTACTTTTTAGACATTCCCTGGCCTGAAGGAGAGGAGGAACTGTCTGCAAACTCAAGGAATGCAATTGAAATCCTGCTCACCATGGACATGACGAAGCGTTCTGGTCTGAAGGGTAAGATTTGTCTTTTGAAAAATAGTTTTTGGGTTGTTTTTTTTTTTTGATCTTCAGACTGTTAAATTTTACTCAGTAAAGATATTTTAAAAAAAATATCCTGTTTGCCTGATTTTAAACAAACTTTGGCACAATTAAATCAAAATTCTGTTCAGGTTTCTGAGGAAGTCTTCAACATTTTTGAATATTTTTCTTGTAAAACTATTATTAAAAGTGGTATTTTTTTTGTTCATGATTTTTGGGCAAATAGCATTGTTTAGGTGCTATATTATAATAGTCTACTTCAAAATGAAACTAGATTTTGTAGGTACTTACATGTTTAACTTTTAACTGATCAAAGTTTTTTATGACAATTCTGATTTCTGAATTTT